>PITA01002492.1:66689-160493 GCA_004023965.1 Spilogale gracilis
AAAAAAAAAAAAAAAAAAAAAAAAAAAAAAAAAAAAAAAAAAAAAAAAAAAAAAAAAAGAAAAAGCAAAGATATCTGTGCTGAATTTTCAATTAATATTTATATATCTTGGCATCAAAGTTCCTTGCATTCCTTCAGCTCCGGCACGGTTGAAAGGTCTTCCGAGTAATGTAGACTTTGAGTCCATCCTTCAGGGTGAAATACATGTAGGGCTGTCACGGAAGGGCAGGAAGACTTGCTGACCCGAGGGCTCCCCAGAGTCCTTTACGTGAACCCAAACTGCGAAGCCAACTGTGAAATTGACCCACGGCCCTGAGCTTTGGGTGCGGGTTCATGTGGCCAGCACAGACCTGAATGGTTTGTCCTCTGGCCACCGCAACTGAAGATGAGACTCTTGAACAAGTTAAGAGCTTCTGGAGTCTTCTTGCAGTGTGGTGACTACAGGCCTGGAGTGCCTCAATGTTTTTCCTTGGGAACCATTTTGGAAATGGTGACCACGTCGTCTGAATCTGAAGTCGAAAGGCATGAACAAATATCTGTTGCATTTTTTTTTCAAAGATTTTATCTATTTGAGAGAGAGAGAGAGAGGGGAAGTAGGCAGAGTGGCAGGCAGAGGGAGGGGGACAAGCAGGCTTCCCACTGAGCAGGGAGCCCGATGCGGGACTCAATCCCAGGAACCTGGCACCATGACCTGAGCCGAAGGCAGCTGCCCAGCCGACTGAGCCCGCAGGCGCCTCTCCATAGAGCATTTGAAGCCCTACTGCCCCCCGGGCCTAGATGACTTTTTTAGGCTACATGCATGCCATTTCTCTATAGGGTTGGTCACTCCTGAGTCTCCTACAAGAGAAGCAGTTTCTTCCGGCCTGGTCATCCCTATCTGTCTAAGCTGACGATCGAGATCTGTCCACCTCAGAACCAAGACCTGGGGCCCGTCTCACTCTGCAACCTGGTGACATATCTGAAAACCTTTGAGGCGACAGGGCCCAGCTGCCTTTAGTGAAGGAGATTTTTCTGTATTTACCTCAGGCCATCCCCAGAATGGTTTTTCAAAAGGTGCTTTATTCAGAGAAGTTTGCCGTCCTCAATGACTAGTCATTCAGACGGAATCAGCATTGAGTATTGAACCTTCTGAATCACCAGTTTATTCTGTTCAGCTCTCGGATGGGTCAGGATTCATGAACTGTTGGTGTTCCCCATGGCAATTACTGAGATCATCACTAAACACCTTAAAAACCAAGAGATTATAGCTTATTCCCGTAAAATCAGAATTACAAAGCACTTCAAATCAGTATTGCCCTAAATCAGTGCAGTCTGTTCATCACAGTAATGAGAAGTAATACTTATTAATTTGGACAAGTTTCCTGAATAGTCCACGGATTCAAATCCATGTTTTCTGTTCACCACAATCACAGCATTTTTGACTTTTTGAAAAATGAGTCTAAAACTGAGATGGAGTCAGGATGGATAAGGCGCAGCTCGCCCTTTCTTAGTCCCCTTCCTCAGATGGCTAATGACGCCATGTTATAGAAGCTTCCGGAATTGTTTTTCCTCCACTTATCAATATGCGGTTGACATCCTTTGACTTCCTCCTCAGCAGCCTTGTGAGTGGAAGTGTACCAGTTGGGAAAATGGCTCATACCACACCTCGGCACCTGCCTTTTCTATAGCCTGATGGTGACTCTGGGGCATTCTTGCATATTATCATGTGTGCATTTGCCCTATTTCACGGTTGTGTAGTAGTCCATTGTATGGACGTAGCCAATTTTAACCAGTTCCCTTCTGATGGCTGTTTATGTTGATTCCAGCTTTTTTTCTTCTGCTGGTATAAACGTGGTATTTTTATGTCATTGTTCAGTTGTACAACTCTGTAGGAAAAAAAAACCCACCCTGGATGAACTAGAGCATATCTTAAAATCTTACGATCTGTTGCATGTTTCATGTTGGCATGAAAACCGGTCCTAATACTTAGGAAGGTAGGGCATGTGTGTTAGCAGAAGTGTCACTGGACTAGTTGAGAATAGAGCCTTTGCTCACTCTCTCTTTTATAGTCTGTGTGCCGATTTAGACATTTTGTATTTAGAGCACTAGCGGCAAATGCATACTGATTTATATTGCATTTTTTAGTGCTCGCTTCAGCGGCACATATATACTACATTTTTTTTTGAAAAAAAGATTGGTTTATATCAGAGAGAGACAGAGGGGAGAGAGAGGAAGGGCAGAGGGAGAGAGGGAGAGAGAGAGTCTTAAGCAGACTCCACGTTCAACACGAAGCCCGACACAGAGTTCAGTCCCACGTTGCTGAGATCATAACCTGGGGCGAAACCAAGAATCAGAGGCTTGACCGACTGCGCCATGCACGAGTCCTGGTGATACTACATTTTATCCCCATCCTTGTGTTCCCGAACTACTGTGAATTTGCATATTTGGCCTAGTAATGTGGACCAAATAACTTTGTTACTACTATGGCAAATACTCATGAAAGTCTTTTCCCTAAATTATTTATTGTTCCTTAGAACTCAGGCCATTTTAAAATATCCCTTGGATGATGGCAATGACATAGGCCATCAGAATTGTTGTTTATAAAATACAGAATCCAACTGTGGGTAGGTAGCTCAAGCAAAAAGGAATTGATTAGAAGGCCACAGTGGTTCATATAACCTGCAGTAAAAGGAGAGATCGGGATCAGAAAAAAAGCGAGAACCAACAGTGGGCCTGATGGTGAGGCTGGGGGCACCACCACTCCTGGACCTCTCCATACCTGGGAACTCCAGTCTCCACCCACTGGCCCCCAAGGATAACCTCATGCCGGCCTCCCTCAAGACACAAGGTCAGAAGTGGGACTTGCTGATTGGCCAAGCCTAGGTCATGTGCTCAAGTCCCAGTCACAAAGCACTCTGGGAGAAGGAATTGCTTGACATCTTTTGGCTTTCCCTTTGGGAGCTCTTCTCCGGAGCCCCCCCACACTGGGAAACTGTTGCTAAATAAGGAGCTCAATGCCTCCTAACCCTAAAAATGAGAAAGGAGAACTCATCACCACTGTGAGATCTTGCCTTCTATTTCTGGAATAACATTATCATTTATTTATGATCCTCTTTATCGATGCCTCCTTAAAAGCAGCATATTAGCTCCTTGTGACCTCATCTAACCTCCATCCCCTGGTGTGTGTTGTAATTGTTTTGGATGATTCTCAGCCATAATAATAATCCTTCACGGTCACCTCATGCTTGCAGTTTTCTGAACGTTTTTCCACATACGATGGCATTTAGTTAATCTTCATGTAGTAGGAACAGTTCCTCCCCATAATATTACTTCTTTTGACATACTTTGTTTTTATTTTTTTATTTTTATTTTTATTTTTTTTAAAAGATTTTATTTATTTATTTGACAGACAGAAACAGAAACACAGCGAGAGAGGGAACACAAGCAGGGGGAGTGAGAGGGAGAAGCAGGCTTCCCGCCGAGGAGGGAGCCTGATGTGGGGCTCGATCCCGGGTCTCCGGGATCATGACCTGAGCTGAAGGCAGTCGCTCAACCAACTGAGCCACCCAGGCGCCCCGACATACTTTGTTTTTAAAACCCTCTCCCTATCCAAACACAAACCTCGCCATGCCTACTTGTCTCCACAGCAACATTCAAGAGCTCCATATTAGTCATCGGAGTGAAGACTTAGCTCCCCCCCCCCCCGGATTTGGGGACCCTTCTCAGTCCCACCTTTGCGCATCAGACTGCTGCTCCCCACCGCGAATCATTCGTGTAGCCAGCGGGGTCGCGGCTGCTCCGTCCTGAATGTCTGTGCCTACACCGTCCACTCCCCTAAATGGAAACAAGTGCCCAGATTTTGAGTGAAAACAGTGGCAACAATGACAACCACCCCATATTTGTATGATTTTTTAAAAAATTCTTTTTTTTTAAAAAGATTTTATTTATTTATTTGACAGAGAGAGAGCTCACAAATAGGCAGAGAGGCAGGCAGAGAGAGAGAGGGGGAAGCGGGCTCCCCGCTGAGCAGAGAGCCCGATGTGGGCCTTGATCCCAGGACCCTGAGATCATGACCTGAGCTGAAGGCAGAGGCTTAACCCACTGAGCCACCCAGGCGCCCCTGTATGATTCTTAATACACCAGAAATGTGCCAGAGCAAATCACTTTCTATAGTTTTATATTTTGTACATCTCTCCACTGAGTTTTTCTCTCGTGGAAAAAAGCAGAACTGGAATAAAAATACTTGAGCGAATTCCATGGAAATACACACGAATTCAGCTGTGTGTTTTTTGGAACTACGGAGAAGCTCTCTGGGCTTCAACATTCAGCTCTCAATGCTGAACGTTGGACCAGATGATTTCTAATCTCTTCCTCAACTGTAGTGTCTGTATATTTTAAAAATTCCATGACCGAAAGTACGGGCTGGCGGAGAAGGGGGCTTAAGGCAACATTATAGCGTGGAATGCTTTCTTTTAACTGCCTTTATCTGAAAATGAGAATCGTAATTGATCTTCTTGGAGTAGCTTGAGGACAGATGACTTCACTGATGCCCAGTAGGGGCATTGTTGTAAGCCACTTTAAGGACTTAATACACATCTCCTGGAGGTCTTTTTACCATAAAAACCCTAACCACAAAAGGCCCAATTCTTGTTTTAGGGAACGCATGCTTTATTCGAACAGAATAGTAATTATTATTTTCAGCTGTGATAATGGCATTGTGTTTATGTTTTTACAGAGTCTTTATCTTTTAGAATAGGATTTCTCGAATCAACACTCTTGGCCTTTGGGGATCATTCTTTGTTGGGGTGGGGGGTGCTATCCTGTGCCTCCTAGGGTGTTTATTTCTGAGCTAAGACCCTCCTGACTTAAGGGACTGTGTTCAGTTGCAGGTGTTCCCTATGAAAGGGGCTCAAACTATGCCTTCAAAGTCCTTCTTTGTGCTATTAGTGTGAGACTAACAAGAGTGTCCCTTTGGAATAGTTCGTTTTTGTTTTTAACCCGCTCTCCCAGAGGGCCTGCCGGTCTTTTCTGGGCCTGTTTCAAATCCGGAAGTGAATCTGGTATAGCTATCTTTTTTGCCCGAGTTGTCTGATTAGATGATCTTACAAGAAGTCCAAACACCCCATATTTACATGCTCTCATTTGTTAATGTTTTTTCTTTTCGGCAACCACATTGTTCTGGCGTTTGTACAAGTGCCGCTCGCGACCAGATGAAGGCTTCTTGCTCTCTTCCGAGGGGGGCCCGCCCAGCACCTGCTTCTGGGCTCCCTGAGAACGGTCTTAGCACTCTTCCCCGATTCCCAGAGCAGTCCTCACACCCTTGTATCACACTCCCCCATGGTCCAGATTAAAACGGCAGTTTCCCAGCCGAACCCCAGATCTTCTGAATCTGAATTTCTCAGAGTGTGGCCCAGGAAACTGGATTTTTACCCAGCATCCCAGGGGAGTCTGATGCTACTGCAGTTGGGCCTGCCCACCGTCCCCCTCGCGAGCTCCCCGGTGCCTTCTGTTTTCTGTCTTAGTGGCCGGGAATTTCCCTTCCCAGAGAGGCTTCCTCTTGATAGGAGCTTCGTGGTGAGGGGCGGAGAGAGCTGTTTTTATCTGCAGTTGAGAGGTGATATCTTGAGCTTTGGACAGAAAACAGACAGGATGAGTCAACAAGGACAAGATGCAGAGATCTGCCTGCCCGAGCAGATGGAGACAGCCCGGAGTCTGACGACGGGAAACCATGCTGCGGGTTCAATAAATAGCTGCAGAATGAAACCAATGATTCACTGATAAGGACATGTATGGTGTCTAACTCGGACAGCGACACAGTGCGTGTGGCTGCTCGGCCCTCACTCAGGTCTCACTGCTGATGCTTTGCCCGTGATTCCAGCAAGACTGGGTATCGAATTGCCTGGGCCACTGAAAATGGGAAGGAATCCGCAGGAACAAAGGGAATATGCACACACAGGCTCTGTGATTCGGGCAAGGACTGACAGAAGGTAGAATTCTGGAAAACTTGGTTGTGTGGGACCCATCGTTCCACGACTGTGATATATAGGTTAGGCGGGGATGTAGTGATGACTTTGATAACTGAGTTCTCCCAACTTAAACACTGCCTTAAACATCTAGTACTTAAACAAAAAAGTCCACTGGTGATCAAGTATAATGTTAACCACTTAGGGGTGGAGTAGGGAATCATAGAAGGTCAAAAGGCCGTGGAATAATCCAGGGTCTTGGACTAGATCTTAAATAGGTCTCCTTGTATCCATAGATTTTGTTTTACAAAAAGAAAACGACAGCTGCAAAACTTATGGTGAGCTTTTCTCTTCCATTTGATTGACCTACATTTCTTTTAGCTTTGGCTGATTACCCAAAGCATTACATTAGCAAAATGCTTCCCGCCGGTCTATGGACATTTAAGCTGGGAATGCAATACTCCAGTAATTAGAATCAGTGTTCCCTACGCAAGTACAAGTGATAGCTCAGACATTGGTCTGCATATGGGGAGGAAATCAATCAAGCTCTGGCCCAGCTCTGGAAATACTAGCTAAGGTCAGACAATTCCAGCAATGCCATCACAAGATCCAGGATGCAATGGTCCAAATTCCAAACTAAAATTGAATACTATTACGGCTGCTTTTTGAGCCCTTACATTTGAGGTTATGGAACGGGAATAAACATAGTGTTTGTGATTAGCTGCAGAAATTGTCTAAGTCAGCAGTATCCTTGTGTTGGGTGATGGTCGCCCGTCCCCATGACTGTTGTCTCAAGTCGAGGAGGGGAAGTACGCAAGGAAGAGCACGTGTGCTTATGAGCCTCTGGGGAAATTATTAGCAATAACCAGCCAGGGGGGCTGATATTTTTAATCCCACCAGGAATGTGCCCAATTCATCTCATGTTGAGAAACCTCTTTTTGGTGAACTCTGAGGACGCCTGAAACCTTCTCTGCCTCTGAGTTCATCCATGTCCCCAGCCAGGGCTCACCGGGCCAAGACTCGAATGTGCCCTGTTTCCCCGTCTCACAGCAGAGCTATCGCCGCTCGCTAGGGCCCCACTCCCCCGATGCTCATGATGACCGCCCCTGCCCCCCCCAGCTCCAAACACGGCTTTCAAAAGGATCTGTCGCAGTCGAATAGCGCGCCAGGGTCTTAGATCAGGAGGAAACGGTGGTGGTGCAGGGCTGTGCTCATCTGGTAGGTAAAGATATGGGTCAGGGTGGTTAGGTGACCACTCACCACCTCTTTTCATGTATTTTCTGTGGTGCAGAGTCACTGCTGGCCTGTGTTCCTCTCTGTTCTGGGAGTTCCTTCAAGGCGGGAGGTGGACCTCCGTCATCCCGATGTCCCTCTACCCCAGCAGAGTGTCTGGAGCACAGCAGATGTTCGCTGTTTGTTTAATAAGTCGCTAAAGCAAATCAGAAAGGGAGTGTCCCTGGTAACCTCACTCCCAGCAGCCCTCCTTTCATTAAGTCTCAGCTCTGTCAACGTTCTTGACAAATATGTCAGTTCAGAACGTTCTGGACTGACCGAGGGATGTGTCTCAGCAGCAGCTCCCTGGAGCGAGATGTTTAAATTCCTTTGCCGACGGTCCTGGCCATGTCATCCCGGCCGGCCAAGCCCACACACATGGGCTGTTTTTCTGGGACTCTCCCCCCACCCGGGGGGAGCCTGAGGACTGTGACTGTGCATTAGTTATCCTTGTGTCACTGGTGGCCAGCCCGGGGCCTGGTGCACACGAGCACAAACTGCACTGGGCGCCTTTCCAAAGGGCTCTCCCCGATGCGCTCCTTTAGTCTGCATGGTGACATTTTTACTGTTGTTCTGGGCGTAGATGTGTGGGAGCTGATCCAGGGTCCCAGAGCTAGTAATTAAGAGAATTAACAGATGTTGAGATTAGAACCAAGGCCCCAGAGTGGGACCATATCAGCGATTTCCAAAGCTCTGGTCTCAGGCCCCATTGGCCTCCCCGAGTTTATCAAGGACCTCAAAGAGCCCTTCTTTGTGTGGGCCAGATCTGTCAAGGTTTATCATCGTGGCAATAAAACCTGAGAACTTAAGAAATACTTCTCACTTTATCTGCATATAGCAATAACAAACCCATTGTGTGTTAGCGTGATGCATTTTTATTTCAAAACCCTGTATTTTCCTATGTGCACAAAAATGTCACAAGAAGGGTAACGATGTTTGGCCTTGCCTGGCTGGACAGAAGGCAGCTAGGGTCACTCGTCATCTGCTCTGTGTCCCCTGCGCGGACGCACACCCCGGGACAGCTGGGGACTGGCCCTGTGCGCGTGCAACAGAACGAGGGAGGGCGAGGCACATGCCATTTGGGGTTCGGCAGGCGGCTGTGGGGCTCACCCTGGTATGCACTGGACCACATACGGCTCCCTCTTTGCATGAGCCCACAGGTGGGTTGGGGGTCACAAAGATGAGAGTCTGACTCCCCAGTGGCCTAGTGGCTTGGAGGGGACAGTCGTGGTCACGACCACGGCCCGCTCTTTACCCCAGGCTGGTCCTCTCCTGGAGCAGGCATTTTGAACGTGGTCCTCTTCCCCCTTCTGTGCGTTGAGGGCAACATCGCAGAGCCACGTCCTGGGGAACACCACGTGGAGGAGCGAAGTGGGACCTGAAGATGGAGGGAATCCTCCTGGAGGAGAGGGATTGGACCTGGTCCAAAGGCAAAGGGGACAGAAGGGCAATCCTTTCGTTTGGAACGGTTTGAGCCGGGAGGGGGGCATCCGGAGACAGAGGCAGTGGGAGAAGTGGTGGGAGAGTCTGTGACAGAGGCTGCTGGAGGACCAGCCGGGAAGGCAAGAGAGGCCCCACTCACCCTGTGGGGTCTGTGGGACCACTGGGGACACAGACACCCAGCTCAGCAGGGAATGAATGTTCAGGCCTTGAAGGTGGGACAAAAACACTTCCCCTGAGCTCTGGCCCACAGGCGTCACATTCAGGAGCCTCCTGGTCCCAGACATGCCACTGCACCGGATTGGGAAGGCAGAAGCACTCGTGCAAAAGAAAGCTCACGGCTACTGGCTGGGTGGGTGGCTGTCCCCAGGGCTGCGGGGCCTGGCCCTCCTACAGATGCAATGGAGGCCACGTGACTAAGGAGCAACTCACTTAAGGGGGCAAGGATTTATTTTTAGTTGACAGCAAGAAATCTCTTTTTCTCCTTGTGCTTCGGTAGCCATTGTGGCTGGCTTTTATTCTGCTGCCGAGAGGCAAATCCGAGAATTGCTTGTGGATATGCTTTCCCAACAAGTATTGTGTTTCAGAAGCAGAGAAACATCCTCTTCCCTAATCTATTTATTCCAGGAATTCAATGTTGTACCCCTTAATCCATTATTCCTACAGACTTAGCACCATTTAAAGATCATTATTAGTATTAAAATGGTGCTCACTGAAGCATCTGAAAGTGCAGAGAGAAAGATACGAGAAAAATATCCCCTCTTATATCCTACACCTGGATTCTTGTTTCCACACAGTGGCCTCCCATGATGTCCCCCATTCGTTCCTTCTCTACCCGGATGGTCATGCTCAGTTGGTTAAGTGTCTGCCTTCAGCTCAGGTCATGATACCAGTGTCCTGGGATCAAGCCCCGCATCCGGTCACTACTCAGCAGGGTTGGCGGGGGGAGAGAGGGGCGGTCTGCTTCTCCCTCTGCCCTCCCCTTACTTGCACACATACATTTTGCTCTCTCTCAAAAATAAATAAAATCATTAAAAAAAAAAAAGTGTGTAGAGGCGGTGCCATGCCAGCTCTTGACTTAGACTTTAAGAGGCCTTTCCTTCTGGAAACCAGCTACCTACCGTGTAAGGAGCCTGGCTACATAGAGACTGTGCGGCGAGGAAGCCCAAGCTGATGACGCAGAAAAGCCACGTGGAGGAGACCCAAGGGGTCTGACCTGTGCGAAGAGCCTTCTCGGGCTCTCCAGCCTCGCCTGGCCACCATCTCAGCACAGTTGAATGAGGGACCTCAGCGGATGTCACGTGGAGCCGAAAACCACCCAGATAAGACCAGTCACTCACAGAATCATGAGAAATAATAGTTATTGTTTTATGACACTAGATTTCACAGAATAGGTTGTTAGGCAGTAAGCAACAACGGAAACACCCCATTATATTTGAGAATATTTTCTTATCTTTTTTCAGGGCACTTTTAGCTGAGTCACACTCGTACAATAACAACAGTTGGTATTTAGTGTTTGCATTTCACATTGCAGGTTGCGCCTTTTCTTGTTTTCCCCAAAGTGCTGGGACTGTATTCAGTGAATTCACACTCTTCAATTCTACGGGCTCTTATTGTGTGGGCCAATCAGATCCCCCTCCCAGGAAGGTAAAGTTGAGACAAGGTGATTCTGGTCAGTCTCTGTGACCCAGGAGCCACATTTGGATCTGTGCAAACAGAAAGAATCAGTTATAGAGAGGAGGAGGAAAGAAGCAATGCCAAGAGAGGAGAGAAAATGGCGAGAGTGCAGCCCGCGGGGAGAATGCCTAGAGCGTGCTTGTATTCTAGTGCTAGCCCTGGGGTACAGCCCACCGGGTTCCATGAAATCCTTGAATATTTGTCCCCCCCCCTTTTTAAGGCTTTATTTCTTTATTTGACAGAGAAAGAGCACAAGCAGGGGGAGCGGCAGGCAAAGGGAGAGGGAGAAGCAGGCTCCCCAGCTGAGCAAGGAGCCGAGTGCGGGGCTTGATCCCAGGACCCTGGGATCAGGATCCGATCTAAAGGCAGACACTTCACTGACTGAGCCACCCAGGCGCCCCTTGAAAATTTGTTTCCAATATAAATTCTTTATTTACTTGTAAGCCACTCTGGTAGACTTTGGTTCTCGATTACCAAATGCCTCTTCAGTAAGACCAATGGGTTCAGAAGAAGAGTAAGAAGGAATATCATCTTGGAGAAGCACAGAGTCTTTCTTTTCTAAAGAATAGAATTACAGATGTTTGTTTCTGGGTGATGAATCATCTTTACAACTTGGAACTGAGCAATGAACAGGCGACTCGTGCAAAGTCATTCTAGTGACGGGTGTACAGTTTACCTACCGAAGTCCACCAGTAAGATCCCCTTTGGACACTGAATCCTGATTCACTTAAGGAGTAGAGACTGTGTTAGTCTTCTCCAGCCACCATAACAAACACTACAGGCTGGGAGGTCCAAGATCAAGGTCCAACAGACTTGGCTTCTGGTGAGACCTCTCTTCCAGGTTTGCAGAAGGCCACCTTCTTGCTGTGTCCTCACAAGGCAGGTGATGGGGTGGGGGTAGAGAAAGAGAGATCGAGAGAGATCTTTCTCTTTCTATAAAGCCATTGGTGCTAGCAGATCAGGACCCTACCCTTACGACCTCATTTAACTATAATTTCTTCCTAAGAGACTTATCTCCCAATGTATTTGCTTGAGGATTTGGGCTTCCAAATGTGAATTTTGGAGGAACACAGTTTAGTTCACTGCAGAGCCCAAAACCCATATGTGTCCCTGAGAAAACAGTGCCAGATTTTGCACTTATAAAATGGGGACATGAAAAATTGTCACCTTACTACCTTGATGCTGTGACAAAGATGACTGCTTCACTTTCTCAAAATCAATTGTGGCTTGTGAAATTAAGGACACCTGAATATTGTATCTGTGTACATATTTTTACATAACTAACAATGTTATTTATAGGCTAAGAGCCCAACAACTATTTTATATATGCATGTACACATAAATGTACCTTTCTATTTTGGTATTTAATTTCCTCATAGGCAATTTTCTTCTTGAAAAGAATTTCTTGATGCCTCTATTTTTCCATGAAAGATCATGTGATATGTCCCATATTTACTCTCGAATGTTTTAGCTGAACAGCAACCTTGCCAGCATGTGATCTTGAATGTCCATTCTCTAGACCTGCCTCTTTCTGTAGAGTACACACACAGGTGGCTACCGAACAAGTGAAATGGGTCAGATCCAGGTTCATTTCTGTAAGTGTAATATACATAGCTAACCTCAAAGGCTTAGTACCAGGAAAGTATACAAAACACCTGCTAATTTCTCTGTCGGTTACATACTGAAATGGTAATATTTAAATATATCGCATTAAATAACATGCACTCTATTAATTTCACCTGCTTCTTTGTACTTTTCCAAACGTGACTGGAAATTTGTCAGTTACGGATGTGGTTCGTTTTTGTGGCTTACGCCGTATTTCCATTGGAGAGCACTACTCTATAGAGCTGAACTCGACCTTGCAGGAGTTCAACCACTAAAGGTTGGCCACCTTGAAACCCTATGGTATTTTTTCCCAAGGAAGGTTCTTAAGAGCCACAAGTGCTGGTCGGGGCAGGCACAGAAGAATGGGGCTGTGTTTGCCTTTGACGCCTCCATTCTTTGTGTCTTCCTCAACTCCAGGGTACCACTCCCCACTTCCCTAGGCCTGCCAGCAAGAGCGCCTCCCCAGCTCACCCTTCCCTTCCCTAGACCCCACTCACTCAACGGCTTCTGTTCCATCTCTCCAAAGCTAAGGAACCTAGGGAATCTCACACCGTTGTTATGTGGAGTGTGGGCTTTAAGAAACTTCCCTCAAGAACGTGAAAGACAGATTTTCAGTTACCCTGTTAGAAATCAGAGGCGCCTGGGTGGCTCAGTTGGCTGAGCCCCCGACTCTTGGTTTCAGCGCAGGTCTTGATCTCAGCGTCATGAGATCACGCTCTGCATCTGGTTCTCTGCTGAGGGCAGATAGCGCTTGAGATTCTTTCCTTCTCCCTCTGCTCCTCCCCCAGCTCACTCACTCACACTCTAAAATAAAATAAATAAATTAAATCTTTTTTTTAAAAAAAGGGAGGGGCGCCTGGGTGGCTCAGTTGGTTGAGCGACTGCCTTCAGCTCAGGTCATGATCCTGGAGACCGGGGATCGAGCCCCACGTTGGGCTCCCTGCTCGGCGGGAAGCCTGCTTCTCCCTCTCTCACTCCCCCTGTTTGTGTTCCCTCTCTGGCTGCGTTTCTGTCAAATAAATAAAATCTTAAAAAAAAAAAAAAAAAGGGAAGTGAGCTCACAAGGCTCTCTGATCTGATCACTTCTGGCTAAGTGTCCCAGTAAAAAGATGCATTTCCAGCAGCTGAGAGGGTGATATTTTGGGGTAATGTATTTAAACCAAGTGTTGTAGGTGCATGGCCTTTCTGTAAAATTAATTTTCTTCCAGAGGCATAGTTAGCTGTCTTACAATCAATATTATGTGGTCTGGAACTGATTTCCCCTGAAATAATCTCTACCTGTTTCCATATGAGCCCCTCTGCCCTATTCCCATATGGACTTTCACATTAAAAATTGTTAAAATTCAGGGGGTACCGTTAATGAGCAAATCACTTGTGTTGCAGCGCTGTGAGATGCTTTTAACTGTGCTCTGTTATTGATAGCAGCTTTCTGTCCTTTGGAGTGACATTTTTCTCATTCATTCATTCATTTGGGGTTTATATACCTTGCACAGTCCGAACGTCCTCAGAGTGCACAGGTACATTTCATGTGCATAGAAACTCGCTTTTCCACCGTTGCTCTGTCAAACTGGGGCTTCTCCTGTGGAAGGCAGTTCCCCATCCGCCCAGATACTGCTGCAAATGACATCAGGCCAGACAGGCCCTTTGGGAATTTCTCAAGTAGATTCTGGCAGGGGTGGGGCTTTTTTAAAAAAAGTCCCCAGAAATTAACCTGTAGTCTATAAAAAGTAGCCAAGATTTAAAGAGGCTTGTTAAGCAATTTCCACAGCTATAGCATTCTGTTTCAGGGAGTTTATGGGGATAAGTAGATCTTTATTGGGAATCGCCATTGGCATGGGTCATTGGCTCTCATATCATCGGATATCTCATTTCAGGGGCAATTATGTGGGACTCTGTATTGATCAAAATAACTGTAGAAAAATGTGCCATACATACCAATTTTTCAGAAGCATCGGCGATGCAAAAGGTAGAGATCAAAAGTAACATTTCCGGGGCGCCTGGGTGGCTCAGTTGGTTAACCGACTGCCTTCAGCTCAGGTCATGATCCTGGAGACGCAGGATCGAGCCCCACATCGGGCTGCCTGCTCGGCGGGAAGCCTGCTTCTCCCTCTCTCACTCCCCCTGCTTGTGTTCCCTCTCTGCCTGTGTTTCTCTCTGTCAAATAAATAAAATCTTAAAAAAAAAAAAAAAAAAGTAACATTTCCTTTTTGTGTGCTACTTGAAAATTGTAGCACGGCGGTTTTGCACGACTAATTTATAGATTGGCTCATTCATGGCCGATGGTAGATGAGCATCAAATTATCCATATTCTCTATGATTCTTTTAATCTGTTCCTCATAAATGGATGCATGCTACTTGCTGCCAAGTTGGGCTTCTATGGTGATTGGTGGCTTATTATTGGAAGACTTAGCTCATTAAAATACAATTATGTGTGGATGGGTGGGGTGAACACATTGTAAGGGGACCCCCCAGTGAGTCACATCCTTATATAATCTCCCCTCGAGTGCCAGAGGGGCTTGTGACTGCTTCCAGCCGCTAGAATATGGTAAAGGTGATAAGATGGCACTCCCTTAATTATATTATGTAAGACTGTCTTGCTGGACCCAAGTGAGAGACTCTCCCTGGCTGGTCTTGAAGAAGTGAGCGGCCGCGTTGGGGGAGGGTCTGTGAGAGGGCCACATGGCCAGGAATGTCGGGGGCCCTCTAGGAGGCTGAGGGCAGCGCCTGGAAGATGGCTAATAAGAAAACAGGAACCCCAGCATGTAAGCTTACATGGCTGTCGGGATAGTTCAGCATGACAGTCATGCTTCCCCTACACTTCTGCTCCAGGGAAACTGTAGAACAGTAAATGCATGTTATCTTGAGTCGCTAAATTTGGGATACAGCATAGGAAACAATGCGGTGGGATTTCCACTCATGTCTGTGATGCAGTATTCACAAATTGGTCTTTAAACTGGTTATTTTCAAACTCTTTCTGTGAAAAACCTATGTTTTCATCTCCTATCTGTGGAGAAAGCTTTCATAAAGTGAAATAAAAATGAACTATTAGAAAATATTAAAGAGGGGCGCCTGGGTGGCTCAGTTGGTTAAGCGACTGCCTTCGGCTCAGGTCATGATCCTGCAGACCCCGGATCGAGCCCCACATCGGGCTCCCTGCTCGGCGGGAAGCGTGCTTCTCCCTCTCTCACTCCCCCTGCTTGTGTTCCCTCTCTGGCTGTGTTTCTCTCTGTCAAATAAATAAAAAATCTTAAAAAAAAAATATATTAAAGAGACAAACGAAAGACAATGTATGAGCCCATAGACCAATGGTTTCATAAAGTGAAAAACAAGTTAGAAAAATTATATAGAAAGGCATACAAACTGCAAGCCTAAGGGTTTTATTATTAGATCGGATGAAGGTAATTTCTCTGTCAAATTAGTCTACAAGTTTGTCATCATTTACTCTCAATTCACATATGTCATCCAGGGAGGGGAAGTGAGCTGTCCACAGACGCATGCCTACCTAGGGATCATGCACTTGAATGAGACCCAAGAAACTTATCAGAACAGCTGGCATTTATGGAGGGCTTACTACTCCCGGACACTTGTATATAGGCCTTCTCATGAATTACCTTCTATCCGTGCGCCTTGCGACTCTATGAACTTTACAAATGCCCCTGTTCTGTGCGTGAACAAGCCAGGGTTGGTGGGGCAAAGTCACTTGCCCAGTGTGGTCACACAACTAAGGAGGAGAGAAAGCTGGGACCCCACCCAGAAATCTTGACCCAACAGGATGATACCGCAGGTGAGAAAGTGGAATACCCCAGTTGTCGGAAATATGAACTGCAATGAATTTCTTCCCGGTCAGATATGCTGCAGAGACCTACAGAGGGCATTTCCTGGGTTGGGTTCCCTAAGAAGGAGAGCCATCATTTGTGCCAAACATGAGCTGTAGCGAGATGAGACGTGGCGATCTCCAGGAGGAAATGAACCGTGTTCTTGATCTTTCCTCTCAAAACACGATGGTTCTTAGTAGCTGAATCAGAGATGCGGAAGAGAGGAAAGCAGGTGTCCTTTGGGGATTTATGCCCCGCTTACACTCTGTTAAGTCTTTCACTTCCTTCACTGAGGTCTGTTAGAGGCTTAAGGGTAGCAGTTCCCGTCAGAATTACCGGGGGGGATTTCTACCACTACTGACACATGGACCCTGTCCCAAGGGATTCTTAGTTTACTGGTCTGGGAGGGAATCAGGAGGGTTTCCAAAGCTTCTGTGATGATTCTGATGTGCAGCGGCCA
Source organism: Spilogale gracilis (assembly GCA_004023965.1). Lineage (NCBI taxonomy): Eukaryota > Metazoa > Chordata > Mammalia > Carnivora > Mephitidae > Spilogale > Spilogale gracilis. The sequence goes on from PITA01002492.1 coordinate 82,900, forward strand.
GGGTTGAGCATGGGGTTTTCAAGGAAGGTCCCGCTTTCCCAGGGCTGAGTGGAAGGTACTCAGGAACAGCTTTTGGCCCCAACACTTGCCTACAGCGGTCGCCCCGGTAGGATTAGGGTGGCTCAAATATTGCCTGTTACTTGAAGCTCAGGAAGACTTCCACCAACGACGTAAACAGCCTCCAGCCTCTGTCACTTCAGGCCTAAGCCGATGAAGCTTAGGTCTCCTGTGCTTTGCAAAATCACATTCAGTTGTTTTTGTGTTTGAGGCTGTCATTTAGGGCAAAATTACAATTTCATTGCCCTTCAGCCCTCATTCATGGTTTTCACCCACCCTGTAGGAAATACTTGTGTCCTCCTAGAACTTTCCTGAGCACTTTGGTATTCTTGCATTTTACATTTACCCAGCTTTGAGTGACCACAATTACAAATCACTGAGATCGTTGCTTTTAAGAATTTTATGTTGGTTCCCCGCCCACCCTATCCGGTGGGACGCCGTAGCAGAGCTGGGTCAGGAGCTGTATTCTCCCAGCACGATTGCCGGCATCCAGTCTTGGGAGGAGTTCCCTGAAAGAAGAGCTTCCCAGCCCCCTGCTAGTCAAAGTGTGGTCGCCCACCAGCTGTAGCGCCCACACTTCCTGGGAGCCCCAGATCTAAATGCAGAGCCAGGATCCATGTTAGATGCCCAAGGGCTTTGTACGTATGTATAGGAAGAGTTTGAGACACAGCGAGAGAGGGACCACCAGCAGGGGGAGCGAGAAAGGGAGAAGCAGGCTTCCCGCCCGAGCGGGGAGCCCGATGCGGGGCTGGAGCCTGAGCCAAAGGCAGACGCTTAACTGACTGAGCCACCCAGGAGCCCCTGCAAAGTCCAATGTTAAAGAGAAAACATTTACTCCAGATATTCCCAAATCTATCTGACCACTGAACACCATGGTTTTTTTCCAGGTTGCACTTTTCAAAACCTTTTGGTTGAAGTAGGACGTACATCAGAATAGCGTACATATTATGGCCGGGCGGCTGTGCGTCCCAGGCGTCTCATCTTCCTACGAGTCTCAGAGCAGAGGCACTGACCTCACCCATTCTGAGTTCTCTTGTCGTCGGTGTTTGTAGAGCAAACGGCCTTGGAAGACAGAGCTAGGATCTCCCTCCAGAGCAAAGGTCCCGTGTAATAAAGCCAGCCCCGTGTAATAGACAGTGTTTCTCTCCAGGGCAAAGGTCAGGCAGGCTTACTGCCTATTTTAAGAAACTTGGGGGTGCCTGGGTGGCTCAGTGGGTTAAAGCCTCTGCCTTCAGCTCAGGTCAGATCTCAGGGTCCTGGGATCGAGGCCCGCATCAGGCTCTCTGCGCAGCAGGGAGCCTGCTTCCTCCTCTCTCTCTGCCTACTTGTGATCTCTCTCTCTGTCAAATAAATAAATGAAATCTTTAAAAAAAAAAAAAAAAAAAAAGAAACTTGGGTTCCCTCCAGTCGGGGTTCTTCAACCCTGACATAAACGTGCAGCACCCAACGGGTCCTTCCACTTTGTCCCGGGAATCCCAGGGACTAGGGGGACAAGGCGACTGAGAAACAGGAGGCTTTGTTTCCGACCCGGGAGCTGAGTGTCTTCCGGAGGTATCCACAAGATTACCACCGGCTAACTTGTCTGCTTGCAAGGAGGGTCACATCTGAGACCCTTCACAGTTCTGGATACTTACAGAGGTCAGCTAGATAGATTCTCCCACACGGCACACAACCGTGGAACCCGCTACCGGAGCAGGAGAGATGACGTGAGCCCAGTCCGGAAGGCCTCCTCCTCACCCTTTCTCCTCATTCCTCTCCTCGGCTCGAGGGGACTCCCAGTGACCTCATACGTGTGTGACGAGCTGTTTTCTGAACCAAGATTACTTAAGCTGACATTTTACTAGCACTTAGTATGAGTCACTTTACATGCGATAAGTAGTTCAGTCTTTGTAGCCACCCTCTGAGGCAGGAACCATTAAACTCATTTTGCAGGTGATAAATAAGCCCCAGAAGCTAAGTGGGTTGCCAAGGTAGAATTCGCACCTAAGGCTAACTCAAGGCTAACTTTTTTTTTTTAAAGGTTATTTATTTTTTTATTTATTTGAGACAGAGGGCAAGAGAGAGCAAGGGGAGGCTAAGAGAGAGGGAGAAGCAGACTCCCCGCCGAGCAGAGAGCCCGACGCGGGGCTCCATCCCAGGACCCTGAGATCATGACCTGAGCCGAAGGCAGAGGCTTAACAGATTGAGCCCCCCAGGCGCCCCAAAGCTAACTTTTTTATTTTTTAAAGTTTTATTTATTTTAGAGAGAGAGAATGCGAGCTTAAGTGGGGGTGGGCGGAAGGAGAGAATCTCAAGCGACTCCCCACTGAGCACAGAGCTTGACATAGGCCTCCATCCAACGACCCGTGAAATCATGACCTGAGCCGACAGCATGAGTTGGATGCTTAATCGACTGAGCCACCCAGGCGCCCTTTGATCTCAAAGCTAACTCTGAACTCCATCACCATGGTGTACCCCATGTTCTGAAACTGGCATAGGATTTCTGCCACAGGAATCAGTCTGGGCATGTGTGGTTTATAAACACAAGCAGGCCCCAAATAGAAATAGTCTGTGTTCCAAGAATTTGTGTATAAACCAATTATCTTCATTGTATGGTACAAAAGGCACTGAATTTAGTCTCTGAAAAAATCTGGATTCCGATCCTGACTCTCATGTAGCAGCTGTGTGACCTAGGACAACTCACTTAAATAGTGCAGTTGGCCCAGATGAGCAGGCCAGTTTCTTTTAATTTTAAACTTCCGTATTTTTATATTCAATATATATTTTCTGTAGAATTAATGTTATTAATTCCAAGGCTAGCACTATAGATTTTTAAATGTATATATTTTTAATTTCTAAGTAATCTTTATACCCAATGTGGGGCTTGAACTTATGACCCTGAGATCAAGAGTCACATGTTCTACCAACTGAGCCATCCAGGTGCCCCTATAATATTTGTTTTAAAATAAAATGAACCCCCAAATTACAAATAAACACATCATAATATAGACATAATAATATTTCCATGAACTAGAACTTGACTTTATCACTTGTGACTTGGTTAAGTCATTTATAGAAGTGAGGCCGCCTTTACTCTGATTAAATGAAAATAAAAAAATAGTTGTTCTTCAGGGAATCATGAATTCGAGCCGGATGTCTATCCTCTATCTCTCTGAATGTTTTGTAAGGATATATGTGTTGTGCACACTAAGATATTAGTTGTTTATAACTTCATCCATCCATCCATTCCAAAAACATTTCTTGAACACCTGCCCCCTCCTTGCCTGGTAGTATGTTAATGGTGGAGATATAACACTAGAATACAGTGTGATAAAGTTTCTGAGAAAGGTCAGAGGGCGCCTGGGTGGCTCGGTCGGTTGAGCGTCTGCCTTAGGTTCGGGCCATGATCCCAGGGTCCTGGATCCGAGCCTCACATCTCCCCGCAGAGCAGGGAGCCTTCTCCTCCCACTCACTCTCCTTCTGCCTGCCACTCCCCGTGCTTGTACTCTGTCAAATTTATTTATTTGACAGAGAGAGAGATCACAAATAGGCAGAGAGGCAGGCCGAGAAAGAGGGAGAAGCAGGTTCTCTGCTGAGCAGAGAGCCCGATGCGGGCCTCGATCCCAGGACCCTGAGATCATGATCTGAGCTGAAGGCAGAGGCTTTAACCCACTGAGCCACCCAGGCGCCCAATAAATAAAATCTTAAAAAACAATTCCTTTCGTAAGCAGCCCCCACCCCTCCAAATAGGGAATTCGGGGGTGGGGGTGGGGTGGGGAGATATCTGGCGCCAACTTGGGCTTATTTCCAATTCCTCTGAGGATCACTTTTTCTTCAGAGGTTGTATGAACAGAGTAGCAAGCCCGGGGCGCCTTAAACCTCATGTCAGCCTGTGGTCTCATCCTTCCCCCTCTTTCCCTCCCTCCTCTACCCTGCCCAGAAGGTGAGTTTAGGGATGTAACTTTGTCTTCCAGGCTGGCTGATTTTAACCCTTAATGGGGCTCTGCCTGAGTAAAGATGTCAGGAGGGGCCCTCTCTCCTTGCCCCCCACTCTCCTTACCACCGGCCCAGCCTTTTCTAGGAATCACAAAGGCACTGCCCTGGAGCACAGGAAATTCCAGAGAGTCTTTACAGCACTCTCTGAGGAGAAAATCTGAGGGAGGCCCTCTGCTAGAAAAGGGGAGCGCTCCCAGTTTCAGCTTTTGCTTGGGAGATCAGCAGGGCCTCCTACCGCCTTCCCAGCAGCGCAGCCCCCGCCCCGGTGGGGAGATGGTGTCACTGGTCTACCTCTGATTTTCCTCATCGGAAGGACTTGTGTGACTCGCAGCAGTTCCGTGGATGGAAGGCCAGGGAGCCAGAATTTCCTTCCAGGCTGAGTGTGGTTTCTGATGCAGGGGCATTGGCTTCCCTGAACAAGGAAGGCTGTCCTCTCAGCCCTCTTGGGAGCCATTTTGTTTTCATGACTGCTTTGTGATGCAGGGAAAACATGTCACTGTTATTTGCTCTCTGACACCGGGAAGTGTCTGGCAGGTGTAGGTACTTGAATTCTTTGGGGGAGGAGGAAAAATGAGCGCCAGGGCCGAGAACTTTCTTTGAGTCAGGCACACCCTGGCCTCAGATGCTGACCTCTTCCTGTTTCAGGATCCAGCCTGGACACCAAGCTACATTAGGTCATCTGTAGTATTGTTTTTTCTTTTTTTTTTGGAAGATTTATTTTTGCAGGATGGAAATCACGCACCCACACATGAGCTTGGGGGAGGGGCGCAGCAGAGGGAGAAGCAGGCTTCCTCCGGAGCTGAGCAGGGAGCCTGAGGGGGGACTCAGTCTGCCACCGACCCTGAGTCAAAGGCAGAGGCTTACCTGACTGAGCCCCCCAGGCGTCCCAGGTCATCTGTATTTTTAAGCAAAATGATTTCTCCTTTTGGCTGGAGAATTTTCATTCTTAATCATGATCACCCATCTTTCCTAAAATCCCTATGTCAGTTTTGGACAACGTTAATTTTGTGGATACTGTGGATATTCTTGTATTTAACAGTTGATTGGCCTTTTACTGCCAATGGTGGAGAAAAATTATAAAAATTTAACAAGTGGTGCTGGTGGGAGTCAATATTTTAAGTAGTCAAGCAGTTGTATGTCCTGCATAAAACGGAAGGGAGCTCCCGTCTCTGTGTCACTTAAAAACCTACGATGTTGGGGCGCCTGGGTGGCTCAGTTGGTTGAGCGACTGCCTTCGGCTCAGGTCATGATCCCGGAGACCCGGGATTGAGTCCCACATCGGGCTCCTGGCTCGGCGGGAAGCCTGCTTCTCCCTCTCTCACTCCCCCTGCTTGTGTTCCCTCTCTGGCTGTGTTTCTCTCTGTCAAATAAATAAAATATTAAAAAAAACAAAAATAAAAACAAAACCTATGATGTTTACAGCATCACTATTCATGATAGCCAAAAGGGGGAAGGAGCCTGAATGTCTGTGCACTGGTGAGTTGATAAACACATGGTTGTTTGACCACACAATGGAATATTACTTAGCCATAAAAAGGAAGAAGAGGCAAATGCGAGAGACAGTAGGCGGGGTGCTGGTTGCCGGGGCCTGAGGGGGAGGGTAAAATGGGGAGTGCCTGCTTTATGGGTCTGCGAGTTTCTCGAGGCGATGGAAACATTTTGGAACTAAAAACAGGAGGGGGTCGCACCACATTGTAAAAGGTACTAAATGCCACCCATTGAATTAGTCACTTTTGAATGGTTGATTCTTGGGGCACCTGGGTGGGCTCCATGGGTTGAGTGTCTGGCTCTCATTTCAACTCAGGTCATGATCTCAGGATCATGAGACCCAGCCCCACGCTGGGCTCCACATTCAGTGGGGAGTCTGCTTGGGATTTTCTCTCTCCCTCTGCCCCTCCCTCCATTCCCCACCCCCATGATCATGCATGCACACGTGTTCTCGCTCTCAAATAAATAAATACATGCATAACTGCTTAATCCTTTGTTGCGTGAATTTTACCTTGGTAGAAACATGTTTACTATTAAAACCTGCACGGACTCCCCATTTCTTTGAGAGTAGAAGCCATATCCCTACAGTGGCTTGCCAAGTCTTGTAGGATCTGACCTTGTTACCTCCCGTCCTCTCCCCTCCCCCTCCTTCTCTCCTGGGCACCCAGGCCTCCATGTATGTAGTTTCTCTTGTTCCAGACGTGCTCCCGCCCTCCACTCCCCTTTGCAAAGGCCATTCCCTCTGCCTGGAAGACCCTTCTCCCTGGTAACCCTTGTGGCTCCCTCCCTCACCTCCTTTATGTCTTTGCTCTGACATCCCCTGCCAAGGGGGCCTGTCCTGGCCACCTTACTTCCGATGACACCAGCCTTAAGCGTCATGCCCTTTGCTCTACTTTATTGCCTCCTAACAAACTCTGTACTTTTGCTGATTTATTCTGTTTATTACTTGTTCTCATCCTCCCCCTTCACCACTGCCATTAGAATGTTAATCACAAAAGGGTTTCAGCCTGTTTCCACATTCTGAGCTCACTGGCATTGAATTTTCTAAAGTGTCCACAGAATCCAATAACAAGGAATTACATATTCAAACAGATTCAATTAAGTGGATTCTGAAGGAAATAGCCATAGAAAAGAACATATCATATCTAACAGTAAAATGCTATTACAGTTTTTTATTCTCTGCCAATATGTAAATGTCATGCAGGCATGCGAGCCTTTGGGTTGAAGTCAAAACTTTCTTACAGTTCGTTTCAGTTTTGAACCTGAAGGAATTACTTTGGGTTGAAGATTATTCATTATAGAAGGCAGTGGAAATGGAAAACATTTTCTACTGGGAGAAGTAACTTATTTTTTAACAAATAGCGTTATCTTCTTTCCTCCAGGCTGATTGTGATCGTTACAGCTTTTATGGGGCCCCGGGAAGGGGGGGTGGTCGGTGGTGGAATATAAAAACCTCTTTCTGCCGTTGCACTCATTTATTAAATTTGTTCAGGGCCTTGATGGGGACTGTGGGAGATCTAAAGACATACATATTAGCTTCCAAAGTGGATTTTTCAGAAGGGGAATAAAAGTCTGAGAAATAAAGGGGGAAAAAGATAAAAAGAGGGGCGCCTGGGTGGCTCAGTCGTTAAGCATCTACCTTCGGCTCGGGTCATGATCCCAGAGTCCTGGGATCGAGCCTCACATCAGGCTCCCTGCTCGGCGGGAAGCCTGCTTCTCCCTCTCTCACTCCCCCTGCTTGTGTTTCCTCTCTAGCTGTGTTTCTCTCTGTCAAATAAATAAAATCTTAAAAAAAAAAAAAAAGGAACGGAGAGAAAAGAAGGGACAAGAATTTAGAAATAGCTCTCTCTGCCTGAAATATTTTTGTACACAAGCAGGAAGTTGCTTTCGGAAAGCCAGGCCGCAGACTCTTGCACGCAGACCTTGCACAAGGCAGTCTAGGATTAGAAAATCGTATCATGAGCTTAAAGCTCTTACATTTTGCAGATGGGACGTCTCTGTTAATTTGGATCTATATTGTGGCTTGAGAGTGTGCTAATCTGATGCAAAAACAGACAAGTAGTGCTACCTCCCTTCCTCAGTGTCGGCATTAGGGCTGAAACATATTTCTGTGTGGGTCAGTTTATCTCAAGCAGAAGGAACTGGAGTATCATAGTGTCAGAATTCATCAGTTATCTAAAATTTAGTGCAGAATTCTTTTATTATTTTTTAAAGATTTTATTTGTCAGCTCAAGCAGGGGGAGCAGCAGGCAGAGGAACAGGGAGAAACAGACTCCCAGCCGAGCAGGGAGCCCGATGGGGGACTGGATCCTGGGACCCTGGGATCATGACCTGAGCCGAAGGCAGAAGCTTAAGCGACTGAGCCACCCACGTGCCCCTTAGTGCACAATTCTAACAAGAGAGCTCTAGGACACAGGATTTCAGGTTTGGCCAGGAAGGATTTCCCTATGTCAGTCACCATTCTCTCATTTGGCTGAGGGACATGCTTCCTGAATCCACATCCCATTGTCCTGGTGTGGACTTGGATACACCACTCCTAGGGGTTCCATTTGAGGAAAGAAAAGCAGAGGGGAGGTGGGATTTTTTGTGAACGTTGCAATTTCAGAGAACACGAAAGTAGTATGACCCAACATTGGCCACTCTCATGCTGCACAGTTGTTTCGTTCTTGGCCCCACAGGAAAGAGCAGAATTTTGCCTGATGACAGAAGAACAATTCTTTTTCTTAACTTGTAAGGCAGGCTGATATGAAGGGTTAATGACTTAAGCCTCCTCAAATAATAGCAGGCGCTTAAGTTTTCATGGGGTGGGGGGAGTTGGAAGACAGATTCACAAGGGTGTGAGGCAGCAGTCATCATGTAGGGGTTTTCATATGTTTTTGGAACATAAACTGAGCCAGAAATATCCAGAGAAGCCAGTTCCTCTTAGAGCTCTGATGATGTACAGTGAAACCTAGAAGATTCCAAAAATTGCCCAACTCGGTGCTTCTCAACCAGGGCCCGGGCACAGTTAGTGGTATCTGGGAATATTTTACATTGTCACGATTCAGGGGGTGGGCATTGCTGCTGCCATTGAATGGGTAGAGGCCAGGGATGCTACTGAACACCCAGCATGCACAGCGCAGCCGGTCATGACAAAGAAAGAGCCAACCCCAAATGTCACTAGTGCCGAGATTGAGAAACCCTCATCTTAACCCATCTTCTAAATATAGACCCATTAGAAACATCCCCCAATTGGTGGAATTACCAGAACAATAGTCTGATGAAAAATAAACCAATAAACTTGGTTTATTTTTTCCCCCTTCTTCCTCTTTCCTACCCCACAGAGGACCACCGAATAAGTGTTAAGTATGACCTTTAAAGAAAAAACGACTCTGTAAGCAATCTCCTTAAAAGTTTCACTGTAATATCTGCCATTCTCTAGAAGCTCTTATGTTGCCCCCCAAATTATTGAAACCAGGGGCGCCTGGGTGGCTCAGTTGGTTGGGCGACTGCCTTCGGCTCAGGTCATGATCCCGGAGACCCGGGATCGAGCCCCACATCGGGCTCCCTGCTCGGCGGGAAGCCTGCTTCTCCCTCTCTCACTCCCCTGCTTGTGTTCCCTCTCTGGCTGTGTTTCTCTCTGTCAAATAAATAAATAAAATCTTTAAAAAAAAAATTATTGAAACCTGTGCAATAATAAAAATTTACAAGTGCATTAGCCTCTGTTGGCTAAACTTGTTGAAATGACAGGTGAGGGGGAAACCAAGAACCTTCTTTCAAAACCTAGTTTGTTTGATGATTGCCCCACAGTTTAAGAAGTCGGACTGGAATTTATGCTAATACTATCTGTAGATGCAGAGCAGTACATGATATATAGCAAAATTCCAACACAAGAGAGCAATGGCTTAAGCTTGCTGCTCTTCTCATCTGTTGGCCAGGAGGGGAAACTGAGCTTCGGTTATTGGAAATCTGATGATTGTTATTGAAATACGAAGCCAGAGATTCTTTGAAGATGCTAATACAGGAAGTCCTGCTCCTGGCTTAGAGAGTTTTGTGCAAAGAGCATGGATTGGGATAGTTGGGGATTTGGGCTTTAAGGCTGCTGGTACCATGACTTATCGGAATGACCTTGGTCTCCAGTTTTTTTCTCATCTGCCAAACAAAGGCTCTGGGTTATGACCCCTGATGTCATTTTAAACTAAAAAGCAATCACACAAAAATAGCTTAGTACAGGCCGACCTTGAGATTTCCACCCTACCACCAAACGTCACTAGTCAGTTCTACCAATGAAGAAGTAGCTGAGTGATAGTTCAGAACCCGGTGGGTTTGCTGTTTCATTCAATAGACGAGAGAATAAATCTCTGCTTGGAAGGATTGTAATTAATGAAGACTCCCTTTCGTTTAGCAGGTAAATGAAACTGGGAAGTCTGTGCTGGGGGAGAGCGAGTATTTCTCCAGCATTCAGAATCCACGTGTCATTCCGAAATGGTCAGGATCGGGCATCTGTACGATTGTGGGCTATTTCTGTGTCCAGTTTGGCCTTGAGATGCCCTCGCACAAGAGCACCGCTCTCTCAACATCCGCCTGAATGTTCATGTTCATTAATTTCGAGTTTCCCAAGCAAATCCGTATGTAGAGTGGATCGCCCACAGTGTCGTTTCAGCACCTAGTGTCTGCTCTGTGACAGGCCCTTGTAGCCGAAAACAGGAGAGAGCGCAGAGCAAGAAGCAGAGATCACGACGTGTTTTTTCCTCTCCCGGAAGTCTCTCCCCGGAAGCCATGCCACAGAGCTCAGAGGCAGCTTGCAGACAAGGATGTGACCCACCCAGGCCCCAGACAACCCTCGGGAAGGCGGGCTTTGCTCCTTTCTCGGCCAATTTTCTTCCCCTGCCCACGTCCTCCCACCCAGAGCCCTGGGCTGTCTAGCTTCCTCCTTCTGCAGCTGCTTTCAATTATTTCAGGAATGGTTTTACAGTCTGCTCCCCCCTCCCCTTGGCCTTGGATTTAAGACGGGCCTGAGAGCAAAGGGCAAGGAATCCCAACCCCGCTTTATTTATTCATTCTTTTGTTTGTTTACTTTCCTCTCAGCAGCAGTTTCTCGCCAGAAAGAAGGTGACTAGGATGACAAAAACGACAAAAACGGGGTGGGGGGAGTTTACAAAATCGTCAGCGAGTTTTTAAAAGGCAAGCCGTCATGGCGGCTCTAGTGAGATGATGAAGCGTGGGCTGGCCAGGCAATTTAAAACATTGAGTGTTGTCTGCTCAGAAAGGTCTCTTGGGTTCTTCAGCAAGGTGTATGACTTCTGGAGTGAGGAATGGAGAGAACAGTAAGAGAAGACATCTTCCGTGTGGGACCTTGTGAACCAGTTCTGTTTCCTTTGCTGACTGTGTCTAAAGTCAAAAAAACAACGACACATACACACAACACCAAACCCTCCATAGGGAAATATGTCAATATTTACAAAGGCTTCCCTTCTATCTACAGCACCCTTATGGGGCGCCTGGATGACTTAGTCGGTTACGTGTCTGTCTGCCTTTGGCTCAAGTCATGATCCCAGCCAGGGTCCTGGACTGGAGCCCTGCATCAGACCCCTGCTTCTCCTGCTCCCCCTGCTTGTGCTCTCTCTCTCTCTCTCTCTCTCTCTCTCTCTCTCTCTCTCTCAAATACATCAATTAATCAAATAAACATCTTTTTTCCTCTCTTGCAGTATGGTTGTATTTGAAGTAGACGGCCCAAGAGGTGTTTTTGTTTATTTATGTCTTCATAAAGAAGTGTAAGCTGCTAGCAAAGTCTGGGAGCATGTATCCGAAATTGTGGACTTCATCTTTTTTGGAAGGGAAAATCTTGGCCCCATGCCCCTGTGATCCGAACGTGTGGTTCCTAAGACCCTGAGTAGCTAGGAAGTGGTTTTAGGGCCGTCTCAGACGCCCCGGTAATGCCGGTGCACTTGTGATAAATGACAGCAAGTGCCACCAAGACCAGATTAATAACCAGGCAGCTAAAAGGCTTTCTCTTGTAGCCTCATTTCCCAGGAGGGCTCCCTCTGCGGCATCAGTGGGGCAGCACTCTTCTCTGCCAGTGGTCTCTAGAAGTTTCAGGGACTGTTGCTCAAGGGAAAATGTCTCAATCTGGAGGATTCTTTAAGAGCGGGTGAGCAAAGGCCCTGCACGGCTGGATGCAGTCTGTGATCCTTAGCGTGGGACCTTCGGGCTGTGCAATAAGAACAAATAAATACAGTGTGAGAAATCAAATGGCTTTTGTCGAGTATGAAAGAGACTGCCTCTAACTAACACCAGAGCCGGACAGAAGCCATAAAGGGTGTCTTGTGTGAACATTTCCGGCTGCAAAATCTACCTCTTGCACTGAAACCACGACTATCTAGCCCATGCTTGCAAGAACCCCTCCAGAAGCTTCCTGTTCGCGTGGCTCGTGAGAAGGACCGCACACTGCAGTCCAGGTTTCATTGTCTTTGTGCTATTTCCAAGATGGGAGAAAGACGACTACAAACTTTGCATTTTAAGGTATTCACGAATACCTTACATCTATAAGTCTCTCCGTTGGTACACAGATACTACAAGATAATAGAGAGGAGGGCCGCCTGGGTGGCTCAGTCCATTCAGTGTCCAATTCTTGGTTTCGGCTCAGGTCATGATCTCAGGGTTGTGGGATAGAGCCCCACGTCCGGCTCTACACTCGGCCAAGAGTCTGCTTGGGATTCACTCTCTCTCCCTCTGCTCCTCCCCCCACTCATGCACTCTCTAAATGAATGAATGAATGAATAAATGAATAAATATAATCTTAAAAAAAAGAAAGGCAACAGAGAGGAAACTGGAGAGCAGGTTTAGCCATTCCACGTAGACCCTGGGGAGGAGTTGGGACATCTCTAGGAGTAAAGCCAGTGTGGTTTGGTAGAGGGACTTCCAAGGAAGCGCCGGGCTGAGAGAGGGGAGCGTGACTCACAGGTGGCGAGGTGGTTCTCGCAGGTGGAGCAGGTGAGACGGGCGTGGGCAGGTTGGTTTGTGAGGCCAGAGGGCTTGCAGCCTCTCCTACTGAGTCCAGCGCCTCGTGAAGACCAATTAGAGGAGAACGTGGCCTCACACCAGGTCCACATCAGAGGCCCCAAGTTAGTGGCGTGTCTTCCCTAAGGAACGGCTCAGGCTTCTCTTCTCACAAGCTACGAGGGACACATACTCAGTGCCCTTAAGGACCAGCATCTGGTCACCCGGCGACCACTGCGGTTGGGGCTCTTATTGCAAGGTGAGCAGTTTCCTGATGATACGAGATCACCGTGACCATGGTTACAGGTTCCCAAATAGGGGCTCCTGCGGCCTCTGGGCTCCTCCTCGAACTCTGCCCAGGGATTGCTTCAATGTGCTCTTGAAGGCTATGGGCGATGAAGGCCTTCTCTTCCTGTGTTGACTCCAGGAAACAGAGGACTGCCTTAGCTGGCCCCCAGTGCCTATGTTTTCCACCTCTCTGCCCATCAGTTCAGAATTCCCGCCTTCTCAGAGCGTCGTCCCTTAGCATGCGAGAGCGGCCACCTCCTTCTCCACAGGACTGCGCAAGCTTTTAGCCACCATTTCTGGTGGGTTGTGTTGTTTTTTTTTTTCCCACCTGTACATACCTTCATGAACACCTGTCTCTTTTCTCATGACCGAGGTCACTCTGCATGTGCAGTTTTGTTCCCTTTTCTTCATGGGATGTGGTATTTTAGCCACATTAGCCCCATTTTCCTACAGTATGGTTAGCAGTGGGCATCGAAAGGGGCTGGGGCAGTTTATCAGGCCGCCTGCGCCAAATAGCTATGCCAGTTTACAGTCACATAAGGTTTTCTTTTCTTTTCTTTTTTAAATATTTTATTTATTTATTTGACAGAGAGATCACAAGAGAGGAGGAAGCAGGCTCCCCGCCGAGCAGAGAGCCCGATGCGGGCCTACATCCCCCCGAGACCATGACCTGAGCCGAAGGCAGAGGCTTTAACCCACTGAGCCACCCAGGTGCCCAAGGTTTTGTTTCTTAATCAAAGGGTCCTTAGTACTGAGGACTGACCGTGAGGGCGCAGTGTCTGAAGGGAAAAGGAGAAGCACAGACCAGCTCCGTGTGTGGGCTTTAGAGATCCAGCGGGAAAACTGATCAGATGTGCAGCTAAGTGTACTTCCCGGGGTTCCAGAAGGAAGTGACCCCTCAAGGACCATTTTGTCAGAACTACTGAACTTTATCAAAGAGACTAGCCCAAAAGGCCCTGGACTTGAACATGAAAAAAAGGCAAATGCCTCGTCCAAAATTTCCCTTATGTGCCCCAAACCCATACTTCTCTATTCAAGTTCGGGTTCATGACAGGCTAGCCAGTTAGGGTTTGAGGCTTCAGTAAGGGGAAGGGGCATGCGTCTGTGATTAGCTCTTGTGAAAAGAGAAAGCAAATGCACAAGTTTGAGGTCACTCGGGGCACCCTGTGCCGCGGGGCACCCTGTGCCGCGGGCCACTCGAGGTGAACCGGTGCTGGTCCTCTGCGGCTTCTGGCCGGGACTGACTACATCACTGTCTCTTCCTCCGCTGGGGGTCGCGCTCCCCGTGGGCTTCCCAGGGGGTGCTTGGGGCTGACGTGCTGTTGGTCAAGGTTTGGAGGAGAGGCCTGACGGCGTGTGCAGATGATTGCCGGGGAAGGCGAGCCCCGGCTTGGGCTCCTGAATGGCTGTCTCAGGTGGCTCACAGGATGAGGCCGGCGTGACCAGCCTTCATCCTCACAGAGTTCCTGGGGGTGACTGAGCCAGAGCCTCGTGCTCTGATCACAAGAGCGACAGGAATGGTGGTGTTGCAGTAACAGATCCTGCTGGCCTGGATGAACACCTGTGTCTTCAGGCGCTCAGTGGGCATTTCAGCACCAAGGCCTTTTATCATCGTAGGTCATCGCAGAGAGGGGCCAGCTTGAAGGCCCATAGTCCACATCCTTTTTACAAGCACTGGGCTTTCAGTGGGGCTTTTAAAACCAGCTGAACTGTAGCTTGCTTTTTAGGCTGTTTAAGCGGCTCGGTTTACAGCGGCGCGAAGTGGCAGCATGGCAGGGAAGAGGACTGAAATTCGACCGAGCGCAGGGACTGAACAGCCTTGAGACTCCAATGTCAAGGCCACTGGGGTGTGGCTTCCCCCGCTCATTACGTTCCGTCAAACAGGGGTTGGAAATGTCAGCCCAGACTTACAGCCAATCGCCACGGGGCCGGGCCCTGGTTGAAATGATGAAGCCGGAGTTTGAAAAAGGAAAACCATTCAGTCGATTTCAACACTTCCTGGGGATGGTGTTTAAACCACAATGTTCTCTTTTCGGGCAAGTCAAAAGCCAATCGCAATTGAGGTTTCTCAGCATGTTCTGACCATATTTGGCCGCAATCTTGCTTCGTTCGCCTGAATTTATAATAAATGCACTTGAAAAGCAAGGCTCTGAGAAGTGGGTGTCTCTCTCCCTTTTATAAAAGAAGTCTTTTGGGCTTGCCCATGAACTTACAGGGTAACTTCAAAGCAAAGGACCCAGAGTAGGAAATTTAGGTTTTACACTTGTTAAACAAACAAACAAACAAACAACCCAATTTCAAGTGTAGCTTCTAGCTTTGTACCATTTACATGAAAATACATAGAAAACAGGAACCAGTCTTGTCTTGTGCAAAAAGAACCAGCAGTGGCTTATGAGATTATGGGGTCTTGCAGAAGGAATGCTATATGTGTTATTGATGTGGAGGAGGTCTGTTTCACAGACTCCAGGAAATAAATGTACCCTTCAAAGCTTTTCTTAAGCATGCTTTGTGAAGGATGATCAAGTCTTGTGGAAAGATATAATTCGGATACAATAAACCTCATCCTACCTTTTTAAAGTGAATATTTAGTGACCACTTTATAGGTACCATGTGTTTCAGTCCCACCGTGGTCCCACAAAGGACTCCCTATTCTTATCCACATTTTGCAGATGAAGAAACTGACTCAGAAAGTTTGCTTTACTTGCCCACGGTGCCTGAGCATGTAAATACTGGGGCTAGATGCCCAAGTCCTTGCTCTTAACCACACGCCAGTCTATGCCACTGAGATGTTCTCCTATGTCTACAGGCAAGAACAGAGGCCCTAAGTCATACGGAATGGCCCTGGGGACCCCAATCTTTAAGGCCTCAACCCCCTCTGGCTCTCGGGATCCTAGGGAAAGCTGCAAGGTTTCTCAGCTCGTCTGAGGCCTGAGGTTGGGAGAGTTCCCAGTGACCCCTAGGAGATCACATCCAGAACCACTGGTCAGAGAGGAGCCCATGATCTGCCAGCTGAGCCCCTCACTCTTGGGGCCCCAGTTACTTCTAGTCTCAGGAAACCCAGCTGTAGAAGGCCATCCTTTGTGGGGCTGAAGACACATGGGCTGGAGCCGAGACCCAGCAGGGTGGGCCTCTGTGTTCTCAAAACTGGGGAGACCTAGCAAGAAGGGAGAGAGGTGACAAGGCAGCCCAGGCTCCCCTGGGACTACAGAGAGGCCTCACCTCCTCCCTGCAGAGCAGTGGTGTCACAGGGTGAGGAGGGGGTGCAATTTGCCCTGCCCCGGGGGATGTTTGACAGTGCTTGGATACATTTTGTGTTGTCACAGCTAGGGGGAGAGTGCTACTGGCATCTGGAAGGATGGGGTCAGGAAGGTCGCTCAATATCTTCCAGTGCACGGCGGGGGGTGGGGGGGTAACAGAATCACGTGGAGTCTCAGTTCAGCGCCTTCCACCCCCGGCTCTGAGGAAGCTCTGTGTGGGGCTCCTTCAAGGAGTCATTCAGCAAGCAGGAAACCAGCAGCCCGCACGCACCACTAGGCAGAAGAGGAGCAAGAGAGGGCGGGACCAGGCGTACACGGTTCAGTTTGCTGCATCCTGCTTGCTGACAGAGAGAGGTCAGTGTTCGTCTCCATTTACAGCTCTCGCGACCAACATGGAGGCCGGCTCCGTGTAGTAGGTGGAGTGACGGCCCCCAAAGATGTCAGGTCTTAAACCCCAGAGCCTGGGAACGTTACTTTATATGAAGAAAAGAATGGTCTTTGTAGGGGTGATTAAGTTAAGCTTTGGCAGATGGGGAGGTCATCCCACAACTGCAAGTATCCTTACGAGAAGGAGGCACCAGGAGGCGTGACGCACGCCCCGCGGAGAAGGCTATCCGATCAGGGAGGCAGAAACCCAAGCGGCGGGGCCACAAGCCAAGGAATGAGGGCAGTCAGCAGAAGCAGGATAAAGCAAGGGACAGAGTCCCCCCTAGAGTTTCCAAAGGGAACATGGCCTCGCCAACACCTTGGTTTTGGCTCAGTGATGCTGGTTTCAAACTTCGGTCTCCAGAACCATGAGAAGAAATTTGCCTTGTTTTAAGCCAGTGAGTTTGTGGTCATTTGTTATTGCAGCTGTAGGAAACGAACATAACCCAACACTCCTTGAGCCCCCAAATTTATCAGTTGAGGCGGAGGGCCAAATTCTTCCCGTAGAGACAAAGCCAAAGCACCCTCCCCTTTGAGAACATGACACCTGCCTTCCGTCTGCTTCTCTCCACCAGCAGTTTCCGATGGATGCTGGGCAACTCCTCTGACAGTCCCAGCACTTGGCTCCAAGCTGTCACTTTCTTGTCAATGTCCGTGCCAAGGTCCGTGCAGTAGTCCTAGACTCTGAGCTCCTGGGAAGCAAAAGCCCTGTTTGAATTATCATGAAGTCTCCGGAGGAACGCAGCCCATCAGCAAACTACTGTGGAGTAGGTGCTCAGTCGGTGCTTAATGTATGCTTTCCTTGCCCTTACTGTGGGAAATGTGACTTCGTTCTCTTCACTGTCTCTTCACTGCGTGGAGGTCCAGAGGCTCAAAGCCAAGTCTGATGCTGATAAACGGGAATCCTTCCGCCTTCTGTCAGATCCCCTTTGTTTTTAAATTGATGCGTAATTTACACGTGGTAAAATGTGTGTATCTTCCATAGAGCTTGATGACTTTCTCCCTCTCTATACTTTCTTGTAACAACTGCCTGGAGCAAGATAAGGAATCTCTCCAATTACCCCAGAAAGTTCCTGCAATTTATGTATCCATTCTTCTGTTGATGAGCATTTGGACCATTTCCGGTTCGGACCTAGGGTGAATGAAGCTGCTGTGAATGTTGTTGTATTTTATGGCCCTGTGCCTTCATTTCCCTTGGTTAGATACTTAGGAATAAAACAGCCGGGCCATAGAGAAGGTGTCTGCTTAATTTGATCAGAATCAGTATCACTGTTCATGGTTTGGGTACAAGAAGACAGATTTTTAGACAAAAATGAAGAAGCGGCAGTCTTTCTGTACTCATTTTCCCGAGTCTGTCCATTAATTTCTTTTTTAAAAGATTTTATTTATTTGAAAGAGAGAGAGAGATCATGAGCAGAGGGGGAGGGGTGGAGGGAGAAGCAGACTCCTCACTGAGCAGGGAGCCCGATGTGGGACTCAATCCAGGACTCCGGGATCATGACCTGAGCCAAAGGCAGATGCTTAACCCACTGAGCCACCCAGGTGCCCAGAAAATATCTTAAAAGGAAAATTTTCTGGGCGCCTGGGTGGCTCAGTTGGTTAAGCGACTGCCTTCAGCTCAGGTCATGATCCTGGGGACCCGGGATCGAGTCCCACATCGGGCTCCCTGCTCTGCGGGAAGCCTGCTTCTCCCTCTCTCACCCCCCCTGCTTGTGTTCCCTCTCTGGCTGTGTTTCTCTCTGTCAAATAAATAAAATCTTTAAAAAAAAAAAAAAAAAAGGAAAATTTTCTCTGTAGTGAAGCCCTGATTGAAATGACAGCTGCAGACGAGGAGAACGCGGACTATGCAGGACAGGGGCCATGAGATCGTTCTGTGGTGTCCGTTCTGAGGGTTTGAAGAAGCCTTACCCCCCTGCCAAATCCACAGCTCTCCTGGGGCCGGACCCCGAGACCTGCTCTGCAGTGGCCAGCTCCCTCCGGGAGGGCGTTCCTCAGCACCAGCTGCTCCCCACTGGAGTGCCAGTGATTTCTAGAAATCCTAAAGAGCTTTGCAAAAGTGATTGGAGAAGGGGAAACTCTTTTAAGACCCGGTAGTGTTGTCATGAGACTGTGGAGCTAAGACTGGGACCGGGTTGTCTTTCCACAATGTGCGTTTCCCAGGGGCCATGACTCATTACAAGGCAAATTCCTTTTCGTCCAAATGGGTGTTTTGTAAAATGTTTCTAATGGTGCACGCTGTCCGATTGCTTTCAGGCTAACATCCCACCCTGTCTGCTGTTTAGAACTTTGAGCTTTACCCATGACATGCATCTTAGCTTTGCTGAGGGGCCACTTCTTATACAATCTCTTCTTGGGTGGCTCAGTGGGTTAAAGCCTCTGCCTTTGGCTCAGGTCATGATCTCAGGGTCCTGGAATCGAGGCCCGCATGGGGCTCTCTGCTCAGCGGGGAGCCTGCTTCCTCCCCTCTCTCTGCCTGCTTATGATCTTTCTCTGTCAAATAAATAAAAATCTTTTTTTTTTTTAAAAAGAATCTCTTCTTAGAGAATCTGAGGTGGTGCTTCTGGGATCCAGTCTACTTCATCTGTGTATCATTTACGGTTTCCCTAAAAGCCTCATACTCTTCTCTGCCCCTTTCTTCCCATCCGTGGAAAAAAGTCTGACCCTGAGTAGCACCAAATAGATAGAGTCAGCAAATAAGAAATGTCAGTCACGATAAATAAATAAAATCTCTCTCTAAAAAAAAAAAAAGGAAAGAAAAGAAAGAAATGTCAGTCACCCAGGTTCTTTATCTGGCCCCGGGAAATTAAAACAAAGGGGTGATTCGATATCTTTTTTCTTTCTTATTTTTTCAATTTTGTTGTTGTTATTAAATGTTTATGCTTCCCTTGCTCTCCTGCTGTGTAGGTAGTTGTTTTCCGCACAAAAATAAATCACCTGTCACTTGATCTTCTTTGCCATTTTTGAGAGAGACTGCTGATAGAACTTGTCTTGGAACCGTGTTCAGAAGAGTGGTCGGCTCTTGCAGGGGGCTTGGTAAACAATGCAGTGACATCTGGCCCTACATTTTTTAAAAAAAGTATTTATTTATTTGAGAGAGTGAGTGCTAGAGCAAGAGCAGGGGCCGGAGGGGCAGAGGAAAGGGCAGAGGGAGAGGCAGAGGAAAAAACAGACTCCCCACAGAGCAGGGAGCCCCATGTGGGACTTGCAGGACTTGATCCCAGGACCCTGGGGTCATGACCTGAGCTGAAGACAGATGCTTAACTGACTGAGCCACCCAGGCACCCCTGACCCTACCCTCTTTATATTGCTTTTGGAGGCTCAACTACCCTATGAGTTGTTTTAATACACAAGGCTTTGGGTCCATCATGATTTGGAGCTCATTTCTCTCTTATTCTAAAGGGCATGTGGGGTTGCTTAGGAAGAAATGTCCACAGACGCTTGCAGAGGCATCTTTTATTACCGAAGTAGGCTTCTGAGGTCTGCCGGGTGGGATCGCAGTGATAGAAACATTGGTTTCTGGAAATACTTCCTTCTTTAGTTCTCCCAGCACAAATGAGACTCCCTGTGGAAGAGGCTGAGTACATTAGCCCCATAATGCCTTTGAGGTTCATCCATGTTGTTGACCGGATTGGTGCTTTATTCTTTTTTATGGCAGAGCAGTACTGACCACCGTATGCCTCACAGACTGTTCATGCGTTTCCTTGTTGATGGTTCTCCTGTAAACGTTCCCCGTGCAGACAAGCATTTCTCCTGTCATCTGAGTTTGGGCCGTTATAGCATTATAACACGATGGTTATAACAAAATTGCCCTCCTGCTGTTTATAAATGGCAGATATTTATATCCGACAGTTCTGGAGGCAGGAAGACAAAGACCCGGGTGCCAGGCATGGTCAGGTTCTGGTGTGGGGGTGCCTCTTACTGGTCACCGAGGGCTGTCTTCTCGTTGTAGCCTCTGAAACTGGACCGCTACCGAGACAATCAGTGCGGTCCCTGCGCAAGGATGACACGCAAGGTTGCGAATGTGAAGTGTGCCATATTAAAAAAAGAAGAAGAAAAAAAAAGGATGAGGGGCGCCTGGGTGGCTCAGTCGGTTAAACGGCTGCCTCCGGCTCAGGTCATGATCTCAGGGTCCTGGGATCGAGGCCCGCATCGGGCTCTCTGCTCAGCGGGGAGCCTGCTACCTCCTCTCCCTCTGCCTGCCTCTCTGCCTACTCGTGTTCTCCCGCTCGGTGAAATAAAAAAATCTTAAAAAAGGAAACTATCAGTTTTGTAAAATGCCGCTAGTACCATTTCCAATGGCTTCATATCCTTGGCAGCATTCTCAGTTTAAAAAAAAAAAAAAAGAATGTAGCCATTCTTCCCTTTGTGGAGGTACCTCCCGCTGGATGTAGGTCATATTTCCCTGATGACTAATGATGTTGAACATCTATTCATGTACTTATTTGCTATCTGCTTCTATCTGAAGTGTTTGATCCAATCTTTGGGTCATTTTAAAAATGGAATTGTTTGTTTTGTTTTTATTATTGGAATGTGAGAGTTGTTTAGATAATTCTGGATATGAGTCCTTCATCAGATAAGTGATTTGTAAATATTTTCTCCCTGTCTCGTCTTGCCTCTTCATTCTCCTACCGGTGTCCTTCTGTGCACTCTGAGTCATTTTTACGGTGCTGGGATTGTTCCTTGCCCCACTCCCGACCCCTCCACCATCTTGGAGGGCAGACTTCGGAGCTAGGAATGTTCACCTAACCGACGGATGCTCCGCTCTCTAACTGCGGTATGCACCTAGAATAACTTGGCAGGTCTGATTAACATGCAGATTTCCAAATTCCACTCCTACATATGTTTATTCAGTAGGTGTGTGCTGAGGTACAGGTCGTTGCGATATTCAACAGTAACACAGATTATCTAGATAGGGGTGGCTTTGGATGATATTTTGAGAAACCTGGAGGCTCTAGCACTGCTGACAGTGTGGCACGTCCTCTGTGGTCATCAGGGTGACAAGTCAGTCCAGGCCTAAACAAACCCGCGGGCGAGAAGCCAGAGGAGGGAGACGCCACAGTAGAACCGGACAAAAAGCAGAGACACCAAGGACGCAGCGATTTGAGGACACTCTCACCAGACACTTGCCCATTCCTTCATCTGTCTCTCGCTGCTAGTATAGGCATGTTTTAATTCTGGGCAGATATCTTTGAAAAGTGCCTGTCAAGCGTGATACTTGTTTTGCATAGATACTAGAGGGAAAAGATGGCCAAGAAGTAAATGATGGCACATTAAGAAATGTCAGGAAAAAAAATTTTTTTTAAGATTTTATTTATCCATGGGATGCCTGGGTGGCTCAGTGGGTTAGGCATCTGCCTTGGGCTCAGGTCATGATCTCAGGGTCCTGGGATCAAGGCCCGCATCGGGCTCTCTGCTCAGCAGGGAGCCTGCTTCCTCCTCTCTCTGCCTGCCTCTCTGCCTACTTGTGATCTCTCTCTGTGTCAAATAAATAAATAAAATCTCAAAAAACAAAACAAAATATATTTCATTTATTCCTTTGACAGAGAGACTCTACTGAGCCACTCAGGCACCCCAAGAAATGTCACGAACGTTGGAGTATGAGTCATTACTGGATTTTACAGGAAAGGAAACATAGACAGTAGCGCCTAGACACCCCACTCCGTGTCGCCCAGACATCCAGCTGTTTGGGCCGAGTGACACTAAACCGTCAGTAGGCCCAAGGTCTTTCCTGAATTGGGCACACTGTTCTGACCTTGCATAATTATGAGCAGCATGATTTAAGCTTTGTTTACAGACAGAAACCAATTGGGACTGACCCGATTTTCCAGGTTAATTAATCAAATGTTATTGTCCAAACTTGCTGGTACCTCTTAGCTGAAATAATTTGTGGCTTTAATCCTGTGGTGGAATGTTTTTTTAAATCCCAGCTGGTTGACAAATCTCCCAGGGTAGGGCACCACGGGCTGGCGAACACCTGATCAAAGATAGCGGCTTGGGGCGGAAGCCCGGAAGAGGAGGCAACAGACATGGGTTTTACTTCTTGCTGAAGCCGAACTAGGCCTCCTTAAGCTGTCAGGAGAGCTGATACTTAAGGAAACATCCATTTGTAGGAAGACTAAAACCAAAATGGTTAACCACTCTCTCTGAATATAATCCGTGCCCCCAAAGCGGGCAGGCAGACCAAACAGTGACAGCGATGAGAGTGTTTCTGTACCTCCCAGACAAAGGGGACCCGAAACCAGGAAGGCCCAGGGTTTGACAGAGAATTCTGTTCTTTTTGCTGAAACATTATTCATGTGCAACAAATACTGAAAACTTAGAAAATAAAGAACAGACCAGTCAGTAAGTACAATCCCTTAAAAATCTGCGCATGTTTATGATACAATATTTCAAATGGCTGCTGTCCCGACATCCGCTTCTTTGATGTAATGCCATATCGTGGAGCTTCACGATCCATTTAACCGGCCTTACCGTAGTCCACTCTGGGCTCGCCCATGTTAGCAACTCACCCATGCGACACTTCGTGTGTGCCTGGGCGCTCTTCTGAAGCTTCTAGCACCATCCCTGTGGGGTGGGTGGTATGAGGACTCCTGCTCTACCGATGGGGAAACCGAGTCAAGGAATGACTGATGAACTTATTAACTGAGGTTCACCCCCAGATGGTCTGGTTCTAGAATTCAAGTTCTTAATGCCTGGCCATGTTGCTTCTCCCCGCAAGTTTAAGATCTCATCCTTTCACACAGTGCGTGTAGCCCCATATGGGGAAGGGAGGGGGCAGAAGGCAGAGCACACATACTGGACAACTTTTCAATAAGAGGGAACGCAGGGGGCGTTCTTTTGGGTGAAATCAGATTAGAAGGTATTCACTCTCAGGGTAGAAACCGGGCAAGGCAGTTAGCGAGGGGAGGGCTGCTTCGGGGCCTGTGCCAAAGACAGATTGGCATTGCTGGGGGGGCACACCCCTCCCCAGTGCTGAGGGTCTCTGTAATAGAAAATGGCCACTCCCCAGTAGGAAGGGGTTGCCCTGGGGATCAAAGTACAGGGCGGGGATTCTGCACAGTGCCTCCACCCTGACCCCTTGCAAAGAGAAAGAGAAGTACTCTGCAATTGGAGTATCAGCTTTAAGACCAGGAAGTGAGTCTTCATCCGGCACTGGGTGTGGTGGGAAAGAGAGCGAAGAATTACTCACAGCCCAGCCGCAGGGCGGGGAGGAGGGAGGAGACTAGAGCCTGAGAGCCTGGGTTGCTCTTCTAGAACTTCTCCACAGACCCTGCCGGCTTAGGGAGGACGCAGGTTTCTGCACGGACGTCTGCCTGCTAACCCACACAGCCGACCTGGGGGTTAAGGTGGGGGTGAGCGGCTGGGAGCAGGCAAGTGAAGGTGTAGATAGATACATTATAAAGAGTGATGAGAATCTGAATAAACCTGACCTCAAAGAAGCTCTTCAGATGGCTAAGATCCACACGAAAAGATGGTCAACGTAATTGGACGTTAGGGAAATGCAAAGGGAAACCACAGTAAAATCTCAGTTCACACCCAAGAGAAATGAAAACATCAGTCTGCACAAAAATGTAAATGTCAATAGAGGCATATATTTTTTTAAGATTTTCGTTATTTATTTGTCAGACAAAGGGAGCACAAGCTGGGGGAGCAGCAGGCAGAGGGAGAAGCAGGCTCCCCGCTGAGCAGGGAGCCCGATGCAGGACTCGATCCCAGGACCCTGGGATCATGACCAGAGCCGAAGGCAGATGCCCAACCGACTGAGCCACCCAGGTGTCCCCAGAGGCATTCTTGGTAATAGGCAAGAACTGGAAACAGCCCGGATGCCCATCCACAGGTAGAGCTGTTTCCAGTTCTTGCCTATTACCAAGAATGCCTCTGGGGACACCTGGGTGGCTCAGTCGGTTGGGCATCTGCCACAAAAGACCACGTGTTACATGATTCCATCGAAATGAAATGACCAGAGTACTCAAACCCATAGAGACGGAGAGTAGATTAGTGGTTGTGGGGGGCCGGGGGCATGGAGGAAGAAGGCTGGGCTACTACTTGGTATAGAATTTCCTTTTGGGGTGCTGAAAATATCCCACAGTGGGTTGCTGTGATGGTTGCATGTCACCATGCATACACTAGCAAGCGCTGAGTTGCAGACTTGAAAAAGATGTGCGGTTTGCAAGTTCTGTCTTCCTCACCGGCACTACGCTAAGTGAAATAAGCCCGACAGAGAAACAGAAATACTGTATGCTTTCACTTGTATGTGAAATCGAAAATAGCTGCAGGCCCCGAAACAGAGCTGAGAATGGCGGTTGCTGGGGCCTGGGGACAGGAGAAATGGGGAGCTGTTGGTCAGAGGGCCCGAACTTGCAGTCATTTGTTTACTAAGTTCTGGGGCATGTCACATACAGCGTGGCGACTACCGCGACACGGTGCTCATGTACTGCTGTATGGGATGCTCACAAGTGGCCGACAGCATATATCTTACATGTTCTCACCAACAAAACAAGACATCGTGTGAGGGGAAGGAAGCGTTAACTAACCCTGCTGCCCTGCTGCGGCCGTCATTTTGTGCTACATACGTGTATCAGCTATCTGCACACCATACCCCTTAGACTGACCCAACGTTGTATGTAAATGATATCTCAGTAAAGCTGGGGGGGAGTGAAGGAGGGAGCTGAGAGAATAAGAACAGGAGCCAGAGACAGGAAAGGCCATGTGTGCCCCTCTCCCGCCCAGGGAGGAGAGGAGGGCAGTGACCCAGCAGGCTACAGTCATTTGACAGCGTGTCCAAGAGTTAGGCAAGAGGCCCAACAGATAAAATCAGTAATTACAGGTACTTGGGGACTATTTGCAAAGGACAATGGGAAATCTCTGATGGCTACGAAACACAGCAGTTACATAAACCAACCGGTATTTTTTTTAAAGATTTTATTTAAAAAAAATAAAGATTTTATTTATTCCTTTGAGAGAGAGACGGAGAGACAGAGATACAGAGAGCATGAGCAAGGGGGAGGGCCAGAGGGAGAGGGAGAAGCAGGGAGCCTGAGTCAGGGCTCGATCATAACCCAAGTCGAAGGCAGACACTTAACCAACTGAGCCACCCAGGTGCCCCCCCCCCAAAACTGCATTTTAAATAGCTCTCTCATCTTAAATTGTTAGGGCACAAGTAGATTGCTGTTCTAGCTAATAAATCTAGATAGAGATCATTAATTTAAAACTTTAGAGTTAAAATTAGCATGCACTTATTTCTTTTTTGTTTATTATGCATGCTAGGAAAATGAGGACATCAAAATACTTCTCTAATGAGACAAAAGGCATGCATTACCATGTAAATAATAATGTAAGCTCTTGACTTTTTAGTGGATAGTGATTGTATTCTCTCGCTTCTAGGAATTACCAACTATGGGACACAAGTGGAGAATGAAGCTCTCTTATTAATGTTCAGTAGCGTATTTATATCCCGCACGGATTCGGGCTTAATTGCAGAAGGAACGAGTGGACGCATATCTAGCAAAGGTCATGATGGGGCGGTGGGGGGGGGGGGGCAAAGCCCACATGCATGTCAAACCTGGGATCATCAGCTTATTAATACAGGTTACTAGGAAACCTTTTGGCTTCTTGGTTAAAAGTGAAGAAGTTATTGGGACTGATGATTGCGGTTCAGACATTCTGAGACTCATACTCCCAAATGAGAAGAGATGGGCTTTCCCGGACCCAGGCAAATGGGGAACACAGCTGTGCGGGAAGACAGCTGGAGGACGTGCGCACATCCTGGAACTCCAGCCCTAGGGGGTGGGGCAAGAACAAACTTAGGTGTGGTACCTGCCGGGGTCCCACGGATGCCCGGGTGTTGGTGCACCTGTTCTGCATTCCTCGATAGTGGGAGGCCTGTGAAACTTCCAGAAGAGCTAGGGTCTCTGCCGGAGATGGCAGCATCACTGGGAAGAAACTTCCTTCCACAGCTCCTAGCACTGATATTAGCAAGACAAAAAACAAAATATGTGCAGCAGCAGTTAAAAATAATTACAGTAGGGCGCCTGGGTGGTTCAGTGTGTTAAGCCTCCGCCTTCGGCTCAGGTCATGATCTCAGGGTCCTGGGATCGAGGCCCGCATTGGGCCTTCTGCTTGACGGGGAGCCTGCTTCCTCCTCTTTCTCTCTCTGCCTGCCTCTCTGCCTACTTGTGATATCTCTCTCTGTCAAATAAATACATAAAATATTTTAAAAAAATAATTACAATAGAAGATCCTGGCATGCACATGCACACACACACACACACACACACACACACACACACACACCAAATGCCGTTCTAGGGAACTTCAAACACATTGAAACTTGGTGAAGAGAATCCATCGAGAAGAGAGAAGGCCAGAAAGTCTGGATTCTTTTAATACCTTAATTACCATTATCTTTGAATACATCCCATTGTCTGGGTCTATTGTAATTCGTTTAGTCTTATAGTTATAAATTTTCGGGGTTCTTCCATCCTTTTTGCATGACAAACAATGCTACCTCTCTGTTGGGACAAAAATTATGTGCCATTTAAATGGCAACAGATGTCACTAACTTGTTCTCCAAAAATGTTGAGAAGATTTACATGTCCACCGAAAAGTGTATGTGAATGTCTACCAATGTTCTTGCCGCTACTGGGTGTTGTAACATTTCAACTTTGGGAGCCACTCATAGTTTAAAACACTGTCTCATTGTGGTCTTGATGTGCAGTTCTTCCGTTAGAAGTGAGAGTGAGTATCTTTTCACAAGTTTGCTGGCTCTTTGCTTTCTTCCCCTTCCCCTTCTCCTCCAGAAACTTCTGGTTCTTACTGATTGGCGCCAGCTCACTTTCATTCATGCTGTAATGTTTTTGTCAGTCTTTAGCTTTAGAAATAGTTTTCTGGGGCGCCTGGGTGGCTCAGTGGGTTAAAGCCTCTGCCTTTGGCTCAGGTCATGATCTCAGGGTCCTGGGATCAAGGCCCGCACTGGGCTCTCTGCTCAGCAGGGAGCCTGCTTCCTCCTCTCTCTGCCTGCCTCTCTGCCTATTTGTGATCTCTCTCTGTGTCACATAAATAAATAAAATCTTTTAAAAAATTTTTTTCTGAAATCCATATTTTTTTGTGTGTAGCTAGAGTATCAGTAATTTCCTCTATGGCTTCTGAATTTTAGGTCTTGCCTAGAAGGCCTTACTTTGCATCAAGATTTAAGAAGTATTCATCTTATAGAATTATCATGTGCTCTAGTAAGTGCACTCCTGGGTGTGTGCTCCAGATGGCCGACAACGGGGACTCGGGCAGACCCCCGTACACAGTGTTCACAGCAGCCCTGGGCTCCGTAGCCCAAGAGTTGAAACAAGTCAAATGTCCATCAACAGATGAGTAGATGAACAAAATGTGGTCTATCCCTATGGTGGAATAGTAGTCAGCCATAAACAAATGGGTGAAGTTCTAACACATGCCACAACACGGATGAACCCTCACAATATGATGCCTGGTGAAATGCGCCAATCGCAAAAGGACAAGTACTGTGATTCCACTCACAGCGGGCGCCGAGAAGAGGCAGATTCGTAGAGACGGAAAGTAGGATCGTGGTTACCAGGGGCTAAGGAAAGAGGGGAATGGGAAATTATTATTGAACACGTACAGAGTGTCTGTTTGAGATGATGAGAAAGTTCTAGAGACACATAGTGGTGATGACTATTCAACACTATGAACATAACTAACACAATGAGTTGGGACTTTCTTTACTTCTTTCTGTCTTTGCTCGATTCATTTGCTCATCTTCTGCTTTGAGTCACCATGCTTTAAATCCCTCTCCCATGTATTACAGAGAGTTGGACGTTTGGATTTTTTTAAATTCAATCTGAGAGATTTTTTTTAAAAAAATAAAATAAAATTATGTTTATTTCATTCACTTCTGTTAGACATTTAGGTTTAATTCTGAAATCTAATCTTATTTTAGCTTTCCTGATTTTTAAAATATATAAACATGTGAGTTTTCCATCTGAGAATTTAGAAGATTTATATCCCCAGGGGTCACCTCATAAATTGAAATATCAAGTATTTCAATGACTATAATAATCCATCCTGTGATAAAATCCGAATTTATTTTTATTGTTTCCTTTTGTTATAAATTTAGATTGCTTCTATTGTTTTGCAAATGTTCTCTTCCTATATTTCAGATTTTCTCCAGAGAACAGATTCAAAGGATGGAATAATGATGTCAGAGAATTTTAATACTGCAAACCCCTGATCTCTATTGTAAAATTATTTTCCATACATTCTGTGACAATTTATACTCCAAACATTCACATAATTGGGAAGGAAAAAAGTCTTAGTTAATAGAAAAGATTTGCCCAAATCTTAGCCTTAAGGCCAAAAGAGCTTTGGGATGAGAGTGTCCCCTATGGTTGGCATAGCCATTTGGCTTCACTTCCATCGAATTTTGACTCCTTTTCTTGATGAAGGATTTCAGAGATGGTATCTCTCCTATGTCTATAGATTTCTTAGACCACGAATAGTCCTAAAAGCAAGCTACTTTAGTCTTTTTTAATTGCAGTGGAAAAAGAAGAGTTTCTGCAGATCTTTGAAACAAACACAAAGGATTTAATTTCTGGAAACTTCTGCATAAGCCCATGAAGTTATCACCAGCTTGTAATGATGCGCATCAAGAAATCAATTGAGGAAAAAATCATATCATGGCAGTTCTGGCTTCTCTTTCATACAAGCGGGGCTTAGAAGTCCTTGTAGGAAGTGGCTCGGTACCTCGAATGTCACTAAGTGACTTGGGGCTCAGCTCTTCAGGCAGAGGACTTTCATAGACGATGGAATAGAAAGGCTCCTTTAGATTTGTTCAAGTGATGTGGCATCTTCAGAAGAAAAAGAATTCAGGGTATCTGTATTGTTCCTCACTTCTATAATCTTGCTTGTTTACCTAAATTCTTTAGAGTCTCCGTGCAAACTTTCCAAAGCATTCCACAGCCATGTTGGGTGATAAAGTTCTCTTTGCTCTATCTGTAATCCTAGCCCACACAAAAGGGGAATTTACAGTGCCCCCATCACGGTCCAAAATCTGAAAGGGGAGTTAAATACTATATTCCAAGTTTCTATGCCCATCATCTGCTTTAAATTTTGAGTAGGAAACACATTAGACTTCTTCTGCTTAGAATTTCTCCCCAGGATGACTATGTTCCTTGTAGGACAGGGGTCCACAAACTCCCACCTGTGGCCCAAATCCAGACCGCTGTCTGTGTTTCTATAGCCTGGGAACTGAGGATGGTTTCTACAGTTCCAAATGATTGAAAAAAAAAATTAGAAGAAGATGAATATCTCATGCCATGAAAATTACATGAAATTCAAAATTCATTGTCCACAAATAAAGTTATATTATAACACAGCTGGGCACAATATTTGCATATTATCTATGGCTGCTTTCGAGCAACAGTGGCAGAATTGAGTAGTTGTGACAAAGACGGAGATTCTGGGCCTGCAAAACCAAAAATACTTATTAACTGGACCTTTCTAGAAAAGGTTTGCTGACCTCTGTTCTACAAGATTCATTAGATTCTGAAGGCTTGCTAAGAGCCACTGACATGGCCTAAGAGATCCCATTTACAAAGTTGGAGCAACTGATCCCCAATTACAATGATCCGCTACCGTGGTCCAGACTTCCTAGACTCCTCTAATGTGAGCATGTCCTTTTCGGTTCTTCTCTGCCCACTGACGGATTAAGTCCTTTTCAACTGCTACAAATTCTGTACTAGTAGGGTGCACAGCGGGCTAAGCATGTGAATGTAAATAAAGTTGTATTGAGCTAATGTCTCCAGAAATACGGTCTAGATGGTGCATCTTAAACTTTAACATGCATTTCTATTACCTGGAGCTCTTACTAAAATACAGATTCTGATTCAGCAGATCTGAGGCGGGCCTGGGGTTCTACCTTTCCCCCAAGCTCCCAGGTGATGCTGCTGTTCGCCCACAGACCATGCTTGGGGCGGCCAGGGTCTACGCCACCAACGTCTTTCTTCAGCTGACATCGTTCGTTGCCTTTTCATCTCCGAATGTCTGTAATACTAATAAAAATATTCCCAAATTGTGATGGATGGCTTACATAATCTATCTCATCGATCATCTCTGTACCTCATGACTTATACCTCTTACTGTACATAGACTTTTTTCTAGAACTTGGATAGTAAGTCTCTCCTATTTAGACCAAATGGTGCGCTAGGCTCAGTTTGTCTTCAACCTGACAGACACAGGAATCTTAAAGAACCTTAGGGAATATCTACTCCAGCTTCCTCGTTTTGCAGGTGAGCACACTGTGACCTAGAGAATAGAGGCCACACTCCTAAGGTAACCACCTTTTAGCCCTTGAACTTGGCTTTCTCGAGCCTTGATGGCCTAAAAAGTCATCAACAAGGAATTTTTCTGTTGGCATCAGGGTACATCTGCGTCACACTTCCCTGCGAACATATTGGCAGTGAAGCAGGATCTTTCTGGAGTGATTCTAATGGTCATGGCTCCAGATACCATGATGGGGTGGGGGGGGACATAGCTTGGATGCTCCGGGCCTTTTCCCCCTCACCTCAAATCTACACTGAAAGGGATTGTTCCCTTGGCTTCCTGCATTAGAGAAATGGAAGTAAAAATTCACATAACCTAAACTTAAAAAGAGAACAATTCAGTGGCATTTGGTAAATTCACAATGTTGGGCAACCCTCACCCACAGGGAGGTGTGTTAGCATTTGCCTCTCACTCCCCCTCCGCCAGGCCCTGACAACCCCCAATCTTCTTTCTGTCTCTATGGTTTGACCTATTCTGGACATTTTATGTAACTAGAATCATACACTGTGTGACCTTTTATGGTTGGCTTTGTTCACTTGGCAGAGTGGGTTTGAGGTTCGTCCATGTTGTCGTACATATCGGTGCCTCATTCCTCCTTCCGCCCGAATCATCTTCCATCGGCTGCATATACCGCCCGTTTATCCATTTGTCCCTTGATGGACATTTGAGTTGTTTTGACCTTTTTGGCTGTTGTGAACAGCGCTGCTGTCAGCATTGCTGGGCAGCTATCTGCTTGAACCCGTTTTCAGCCCTTCTGCGTAGACACCTCCGCGTGGGATTGCTGGGTCATATGGCGAGTCTGTGTTCAACTTTTTGAGGATCTGAATTTCATTTCAGTGGCTTTACTCTTCTCCCATGTTATCACACTATTGCACGATAAGGACAAATGGAAATAAGCAGGCACTGGAGAAGCAGCTCACTATTTAGTGTCTCCGCCGCTAAAGGCCTTCGCCACATCAGCCAGTTTCAATTTGTACTGTTACCTTCCTGGCCCAGAACCTAACACAGCAGTTTCTGAAGCACCAGAGATTCCTCGCACAGCAGCCGAACAGGAAAGTGGGTGAGAGAAAACAGAGCTTCGGGAACTTTCCAATTGCCTCTAAATGATCCAGGCTCTGGGCTGGCCTCAAGAGCTTGACTCAGTGTTCCACTTGAAGATCTTTATCATTTTTGAACACCGGCCTCACATTTTCATTTTCTGCGAGGCCCCACAAATGACGCAGACGGCCCTACGGAGAACCGAGAGTTTCTATCTTATAGCCATCCTGTACCCTGAACGACAAATTCTAAATTCTAAAATAAAGTCTAAAATGGGAATAAAAAAAGCTACGTCTGTCACTCAAGCTGGTAGTTTTCCAAATGTGGGTGGCTACCAGACCGAATGGTAATAGAATAACTCAATTATATTTAAAAATACGTACGGACCACAGACCAAAGCCAGACAGTTTCCACAAATGAATGTGCTGTGTCTACTATTGTGGGCCTGAGCAATGAACCCAAAAAAGCCATCAGAGGAAACTGAACCCAAATAAGGACAAAGAGCAGACACATTCCTTCTGCTCTCCAAGGAAAAGTGGAGAGGTTTCCGTTCTTATGCCTTCAGGTACAACAGAGCAATGCCCCTTCTGCTTGGAAGGGCCTGGTAAAATGAGGGGCTGGAGGCAGTTTCAAGAGAGGAACTTCAGAAAAAAACAGAATACTTTTGCAATCGGTGGCAGGACCAATCAGGGTTCATGGACTCGAGGAAAAATAAACGTGTTACTGATAAGCCCAAAGCCTGCCCTGCCCTTTCCAGTACAAGCAAGGAGAGGAGGGCCTGGATTTTTCCTAAGATGCCGGTAAACATGTTAGTTCAGGATAGAATCACAGCTGGCCAAAACGCCAGTGGGGCCTTGTTATCTGCTCTATCTGTTGGCTGTGAGCCAACTTCACCGCTTGCTTGGTTGTGACGCGTTTAAAGAAATCTGGCCAACCGCACCCTTTCCCCAAACTTGCCTTAGTGAAAACAATCTACAGAAGATGGGGTGGAAGGGGGGCCACCTCTGTCTTTGTTACAAGTGGCTATGAGAAGTATCGCGGGAGACAGGTCCTCGAGGAGGATGATTAGCCTAACTGTCCTGTCCAGAGGCTCGCCAATAAACCAGATGAGCAGTGATGTGATTAGGAATGGTAGGGCGCTTTTCAAAGGTGCATCGTAAATGGCAATTGAGAATTTGGCATTAGGCGGCCCCATCAGGAAGAGCCAAGTTGGATAGCAAAAGCAAAAGGACTCACTTTTGTAGGGAAAGAGGAGGGGAGTGGGGCACCTGGGTGGCTCAGTGGGTCAGGCGTTCAGCTCTTGTATTTGGCTCAGGTCCTGATCTCATGGCTGGTGAGGAGTCCTGCTTCAGACTCTGAGCTCAGTGGGATGTTGCTTGGATATCCTCTCCCTCTCTCGCTCTCTCTCTAATAAACACATCTCAAAAAAAAAGGACAAGAGAGGAGTGTTTGAGAATACAACATTTTTGTGGTTTCCTGCAGGGAGTTTTTTATACGTTTCTAAGAACACCCATCCACATCCCTGGTTGCCTTTAACTGCTCATAGTCTGAGTCAGAAACAAACAGACAAAAAGGCTTAAGGTAAAACTAACGGGGGCAGGCTCACCCGTAGGCCCTGATATTCTTGAGTTTTGTGGGAAGGAGCCTCTGTAGTCGTTTTGCATTCTGCTCTCAGGCTCCTTGTGCAAAGCCCGGCCCGATCTCGCGCAGTTCTTCTCGCGCAGTTCTTCCTGCAGAGGGGCAGACCTCGGGAGCACTGATCTCCTTGCCTTCTGGGCACAGGAGTTCATTCTGGGCTGTGGTCGGGTGCACGGTATGGACCCCCGTCCATGTCTTTGCCTGTGTAATCCACTCCTCCGGTTTTAACAATCCTTGCCCTTCTCATCTGTCTGCAATTGCTTGAACTTGATTCTGTTGGAAGGTAGAATGAGATTATAGTTGCTTTTTTTACTTATCTCTCTCCCACACCGGAATGTAGTCCTTGAGGGCAGAAGTCTCATTATATTGACCATTGTGTTCCCAGGGCCTGGGACAAACTTGGTACACAGTAAGTGCCAGTGTTAGTCCTGGGGTTCTGCCAGATGAATGATGCGGAGACCCTTTCAAGACCTTTAACAGCCCAGAAAGTATAGTATGGTGACGCCCTTCGGAGTGGAGGTTACAGGTCTGGGTTGCTTGGGTCCTAACTCTGTCTCCTTCTCCTTGGGATGGTGTCTGAGTAACTTAGGCTTCCCGTGCCTCATTTTTACCATCTGTAAATTTGGTCTACTAATCTCAATTTTCCAGTGTTATGGAGGTTAAATGAATTAAAACTTGAACGTTGCATGGAAAATGGTAGGCACTCAACCGTGTTAACTCTCATTACTAGTTACAAAAACCGTACTGATGACCCACTTCCGTGTTCTTACAACCTTGTTCCAGCCCCACTGCTCCCCAGCAAAGCAATTATTCGATAAAATACTTCCTCGTAATCATTATATAGCATATAGCTCATCATCTCCCTTACGATCATTACATTATAGAGGGCAAAAGTCCCTATAGGAACGAATGCCCCCGAATCCACACTCAATAAGGCAATGCTTAATAAATACCCGAGTGGCAAAAAGAAGAAAAAAATAGTGGGGGGATGGACTTTTGGAGCCGCTTGAAGCTTTTAATGATCTAAGCATTTATAACATTCAATAAATTTTGATGAATCATTTTCAGGTATTCAACACGAAAAGGACTTGCTTTTGCATGGCTATATTGGAGTAGATTTGGTTGCTACCCCATATTGTCCATTAATTCTACACTAGAAAATGGGAGCGAAGTCAGAATAGTGAGTTAAAGGTCACAAAGAACACACTTCCTGACATCTCCGCCCCTTCAGAAAATGTCTGCACGCGTCCTTGTGGAAAACGCACCAAGTCATAAAGACGCCAAGTGTGTCTTGCTGTGTTATTCTGAACACGCCTCTTAGGGGGCTGGGAAGGTCTAACTATGAATTATACTTGACTTTCAGGGGAGACGGTCCCGGCGGGAGCTGACTTCTCCCACGGAGAGCAACCCGGACCAGGAAGCCCGTGGAGGAGAGCTGGTGAGTGCGGCTGAAACTTCTGTGACACGAATCTGTTCACTTGTGTGCCCTGAGGTTGTGCGCTCAAGAGGCGCTCCGACATGCCGAGCAATGGTCGCCCCTGAGCTGCATCTACCAGCACCCGCTGGCCTCCCTGGGTAATCCCCCGGGCACCAGACTCCCCCAACAGTCTGCACACAGCCGCAGAGCATTACCGAATGAGGGGAGAAGAGGATAAGGGAGAGGCAGGTGCATGTGGAATGCTCTGAACGGTGAAAAACCAAAAATCCCACTCAGGAATAAGATGAGAGAAAAGACCCTGCAGGAGCGCCCAGCTGGCTCGGTCGGTGGAGCGTGCGACCCTGGATCTCGGGATTGCGAGTTTGAGCCCCATGTTGGGTGTGGAAATTGAAGAAAGAAAGAAAAGTGTGGGGGGGGGGGCGGACTGCAAGTTAGCAGAGGCTACACTGAGCTTTTATTTTGTAGTTCTTTTCTATCTTCTTCTTTGTGTGTGTCTATATTTTCTCCAAATGTCTGTAAAAAAACTTAGGCAGCTATGCTCATATAAAAAGGGATTCTGTTCTGTTTAGAAGACTCTCCCTACGATGTGGGGAGAACCAGTTTGCAGCCACATATACGGGGCTCAGGTGACAGGACAGGCGCCAGGCCTGCTCACAGGGACTCCCTGTTTCCTGGCTTCATGAAGACGGAGGAGGTTACGATTTCATAAAAGCTCCCATTCTTTGGGTGCAAGATTGGACGTGTTCTGGACATTGTCAGTTCGCCTTCTGCTCTGGGAAGGAGTATTTATTGGGTGGCCTAACGTATAGCTTCTTTTTGAAGTTCTAACGTGGGAAATAATGGTTGAAATATTGATACCTATTGAGTAGCTGCTGAACCTGTCAAAGGCTGTGGCGTTTGTACCAATGCTGATGAGTTCAGGAAATAGGGCTTTAAGGGGATTGAGGAGGAGGTGGAGGAGGACGAGCTGGAGGAAACCCCCATCCCATGGGAGAGTTTCTAATGGCTCTGTACCCATCTGACCCCAGAGCCTCCTTCCCTATCTGCTCCGCTCTGATGTGCTGTTTTCTCTCGTCTGGCCTTCTGTCCTGCCACCTCCAAGGTCTCTCTTTGTGGAAGTGTCTCGTCTTCCCTGCTCACCTCGGGCTCATCAGGGGCACGTGCTGGGCCGCCATCATTTTTCATGACGTCTCTGTGGCTTATCTCAGACCCTGCCACACGCGAGTAGCTCAGTTATCATCAGACAAAGGGATCTCAAATCTGTTCGTTAGCCATTTACTCACTCAGTCGGTCACTCAATGTATTTATTGACGATGCCTGTATGCTAGTCAGGTCCACGGCGCTAGGGACACAGAGTTGACCGGATCGGGCTGAAATCTCCCTCCTTTGGAAATTACGTTCTCCTGGGTTTGACCCGAATCCTGTGAAAACCCTTGATTTCTTTGTTTAAGTATCTAATTGCCCGTCCCTGGGGGTTCATCTGAAAGAAGATGGGAGGCGAGAGGGGCGTTCTGTATGTGGCCTTTCCTCTACAAGGGGATCAGCATCAGGACACAAATAAAGCCCCTAAAGAAAATGTGCAGTTTCAAAATCTGGACCCAGAACTTCATGTGGCTTAAGGTGCCGCCGCTGGGACCCACCTCCCAGGGCAGAAGGGTGGGACATGGGGGTGAGCCGGGCCTGGGACTGCCTGTGCAAGAATGACTGTTAGTTGCCCCCTCCTTTCCTGCATGGTTCCAAACTCAAGAATTTGGGGACTCTGTGACTGAGGAAGTGAGGAGTGGGGGCCAGCCATGCCAAAGGTGGCAAGAGGCCTAAACATGACCTAAAATCAAGAAAACCCTGGGGCTGGAGTCCAGAGCAAGGACAGGAGGCAACAACCAGGAGGAGGCAACTAACCACTGGGAATGTTCTGGAACTTTAGCATGATGGCAAGACTTCTTACAGGATATGGGATCGGGCCCTGAGCTATTTCACTCATATGTTCAAGGGAGGCCCAGGCCTGAAAGGCTGGGGCATCTGCAGATTTGAGATTGTTCTGTAGTCATGGCCTTCGTTGCCAGCCTGTGAGAGCGGTTCATTGGCAGCTCTTGGTAGGATTCTGAACGTGTTTATTTGGCTGGTCTTCATATTGCCTCGCTTCAGCAAATTCTAGAACTTTCACAGATCTCTGGGAGTAAAACAATCTCTTCGAAAAGCCTTTCACTCGTTCTCGAAAACAAACTTTCCTGAAATGAAAAGCAGACAGGAGGTCCACCTGAGTTTACATACTGGAAGGGCCCCCCGTGGATTTTAGCGGCCCACCATTTTTGTCTGAGAGATCCGGAGTGAGTCCCAGAAGGAAGCGGCAAGGCTCTCCAGCACGTGGTTTTGACGCGTCCCTTCCCGACAGAGGCGCTCTTTTCCATGCTGATTCATCGGCGGTGTATTTGTACAAGCCGCTCGCTCTGCGCACACTAGAAATAAACCACGTTGACCCGAACTCCCCGCAGTGGGGGCCAGTGCTTTCTCTCTCGCGGCTTCTTCGCCCTCCATCCCAACCCTCAAAAGAGCAACTGACCTCAGGGAACCCCTGGTTTCACTAAAATGACATATTCGGTTTGATGAGAACAAACTCCCACTTTCCCCCAAAGGGGTGCACTCCTGTGCTCTTCTAGCTTTGAAAATAAACTTGGGGAAGAGAGTTTCCACGGGGCCAATTACCTCTCCTGCGTTTTTGTAAAGAGCAGAGGTTCAGAGAAAACCTAGAACCCCACGACTTCTGCCTGACAATGCAAACTTCTACCCAAGAGGACGCTATGTTTAGAACAAGGGACAAACCAGGTCACCGTGGCGGTCCTCAGGTGTGTGGGCCACGTGCCTGTCCATATTCCATTTGCAGCTTTGCCTCTAAGCCCCTTTGGCTTAGCCTCTTCCCTTGGGGGCTGCGGGGGGGGGGGGGATGCTGAAAACCAAATTGAATAATGGCGAATGGTTAGCATCTGAGGATTTAAGGATCTTCTCCTGTGTGGGTTCTCATGAAACTAACTGGGAAAATAGAGCAGCCGTGTCCTGTCATTACCACCTAGCTCCTTCCCTGATGCTGTGTTTTGTTCCCTTAAAGCTTTTAATGGTCCCGGATAAATCAGAGCTTTGACATAACCCATTACTTTTTGCAATCCGAATACCCTGTGCCCTAATCTAGGATGGGACACGTCTAATACTGCCCTTACTTTTGATCACATTCTGCAGAGTCTTTCCAGCCTTCACAGGGCTTTACTGCCTGGGCATGGTGACAGTTCCACTTCGGCTTGCAATTGGCTCTTCCCAAAGTTTCCACTGGTCTCCTGAAGGGTGATCAAAGGAATGCCTCACACACCGAGACAGAAAGCCGGCAACGGGGCATGCCGGAGCTAAAAACAATGTCTAGGAGTTAGCAGCTGCTTTTCCTCAGGCACGTTCTTATCTACTGTGAACTCATGCTCCTCCTTCTCTAAGGCTCACCCTGCCATCATGGTAAGGGCTATTGGCACTGGTCCCTCCTACCTACCTTTAAGCACCTTGCACAGTTTTCATTCCAGCATGTTCCTCGTGGTTTGGGTCTCCCCCCAAAGATTTCGTTTATTTACTTGACAGAGAGAGAGCACAAGCAGGGGGAGCAGCAGAGGGAGAGGGAGAAGGATTGATATTTGAGATAAGATTTGAAAAGCTCTTAGAAGGGGCGCCTGGGTGGCTCAGTCGTTAAATGTCTGCCTTTGATTCAAGTCATGATCTCAGGGTCCCGGAATCAAGCCCCGCATCGGGCTCCTGCTCAGTGGGACACCTGCCTCTCCTTCTCCCACTCCCCCTGCTTGTGTTCCTGTTCTCACTGACTCTCTCTCTCTGTGTCAAATAAATAAGTAAAATCTTGAAAAACAAAAACAAAAATAAAAAACCTCTTAGAAGAGTACCCTGCACAAAGTAAATGAGGTGGGAACATCAGCTGAAAGCCGGGAGGTAGGATTTTCAAGAGGCCTTCAAATTAGAGCACAGTTTGTTGTTTGGTTGGTTGGTTTTTGTTTTTTTGAACTATTTGGAAGCTTTAAGTTTCTGCTGCCAGACAGATCAGAGTAGAACCTCCAAAACATACAAAACATCTTGATACCACCAACGTTTCAGCCCAGAGTTTTGAAATTAGGGTTAGCTCTCTAAGTTTCTGCTCTTAAGACTTAACCTTCCTTCAGCTGTGATTCCGAGTACTTATTTTAGAAAGTAAGAGCAGTGAGTCTCAGTAGATAAGAGCCTGGGAAGTCTCATGGCATTTGGGCGCACTAGTCGTCCGGCTCATACCTACTAGAAGCAAAACCCCGGAGGAAACAGATTGGCACCATTTTTGATGAACGCATTCAAGTTGCTTCATTGCACTCTGGGACATTGAGCCATTAATCTCCAAGGAACTTCTCTGTTTAAAATTTTCTCCCCTTTTTAAAATATAAAGATAAAAAAAGTTTAAAAGGTTAACACATGTCATGCCTTTGTTCTCACTGTGCTGTGGCTTGGGGGGGGGACTGAAATGAAAGTTCCAAGTTCAGAGGTCAGTCCAGAGCGGGGCATGTGGGTAAGGCTCTGTAGATATTAGCCCTTAGTGTTCGTAATACTTCATAACCATTGAGGAAATGATACTCTTGCAAGCAGGTTCATGTTACCAAGCTCATGTGACAGTAAGAGCATCATTCAAAAATTGGGAGAAGGCAATTTTAGCCCTACTTTGGAGAGAAGATGACCAAGGCAAAAACACAGTGAGGAATTTGCTGAAGGTCACCAGTGAATTAGCACCAGCTTGACCTGGGACAGGATCTCGAAGACCCCAAGGCTTGTGTGTCTTTTTTATTTTTATTTTTTGATTAGTGCTTCTTGAAAATTAATGTGCATTCAAATGACGTGAAAATCCTGTTAAAATGCAGATTCCGATTCAGCAGATGTGGCCGTGGGAATGCTGAGATTCTGAGCCTGCTGGCCCGCAGATAGCACCGTCATCGGGAGAGCCAATGTCTGTAACTGATTGCCTCAACCTCTGGCATTTCTGACGCCTTGATGCTATTTTTCACTAGAATTCAAGAAGAAAGAAGCGTGCAAAAGTTTCACAAAACGTAGCATGGGGATCACCTCCCAAGTGATCATCTTCCTACCACCACGAAGTTACATGGGAGTTTATTGCCAAAATATCCATCGCCCTTTACATCATCAGTACAAACTGGCAACCCCAAATCTTGCCACAATCAACCAAGGTTTCCGTGCTGCTTGCTGAACAGAAGTGCAAGGGGACCCACAAAAGCCCCTCCAGTCCTTCTGCTTCTTTACTCCGAGTCAGCAAGCTCACTTACAAAAGGGGGGGAGAGGGGCGCCTGGGTGGCTCAGTTGGTTAAGCGACTGCCTTCGGCTCAGGTCATGATCCCGGCGACCTGGGATCGAGCCCCATATTGGGCTCCCTGCTCGGCAGGAGGCCTGCTTCCCCCTCTCTCACTCCCCCTGCTTGTGTTCCCTCTCTCGCTGTGTTTCTCTCTGTCAAATAAATAAATAAAATCTTAAAAAAAACAAAAACAAAAACAAAGAGGGGGAGGTCCCATCGAAAAGCACATTCCTCTTTCTTCTGAAAACTGATTGCTCCCTCTCTGTATACATTTGTTTTTCATTTACACAGATATTTCCACTATTTTTGTTTTGTCGTGTAACCTAGGTAGCCCAAACCAACTAACTTAAGAACTCAGCCCAACTCATGTGTCACATTTCATATCATAGCTGAGCTTTCCGCAGATCACGCGGCAGAAAGGAGTCAGGTGCGTGCAGGGAGGGCGGCCCTCTTTAATTAGGTATGCAACAGAGGTTCGAGTGCAGCTTCTGAAAATCAACTCATTTCTCTCTCTCTCTTTCTCTTTTATTTCTCAGTTTGTGTGTGCGCACACTTTTACTTTCAGATTAAACTGTCTTTACCTATTAAAGCGGAGATCAGCAAACTTTTTCGGGAAAGGTCCAGAGAAGAAATATTTTTGGCTTTACAGGCCGCAGGGTCTCTTCTGAAAGGGCTGTGTGCCAAACAGACCATATATACGCCGACACCGAGATGAGAATTTCCATTAATTTTCTCTAGGGCAAAATAGCATTTTCCTTTTGATTTTTCCTTTTCCCATTTAAAATGTAAAAAACCCATTCTTGGCTCTCAGGCTGTATGAAAACCGGCAGCGGACAGGGTTTGGCTCATGGGCCAGTTTGCTAACCTCCACATTCGAGTCATTTGAACCCAGCCAAAGACAACGGTCCTGTATATTGTAATGTGTTTTTTTCACGTTAGCTTTTGGTATATAATATGTTCTCGTTTCCTAGGGCTGTTTAGTTTGTGAATGTGAAACCTTCAACTTCCTGTGTCAACTTCAAGTAGCTAGGTTTTCCTATTTGTTTAATTTCCTGTAGTGGACCCTCATCTTGTATTTATTTATCTGCATTCCGAAGGCTGACCATATTCATAGCAAGAGTTTGGAAACATAAGTAGTAATTTTCTGCAAAGGAATATATTCTGACCGATTCATTTTACTGAGACTTCCTAAACTATGTACTTTCAGTGGAGTAGTAATGAGAGGACTATGGGCTGGAGTTTTTTCATGTTTCATTTTCCATCTGGCCCAAACACCCATCAGACTCCTTTCCACTATCACCATACACATGCCCATTAATCTCCACAGTGCCCGCCGCGGGAATTTCTCTAAGGTCCTGAAATTAATTTTCTCCAACACTTCATTTGTTTATTCCTCCCCTTGGCAGCACTGCCCTCACACAGGACACATGGGCTTTTTGGTTCGGGATTCTTCTTTTAGGGCTTCCGTAAGCCATCACCTGATTGTTCAGCTAACAGATTGGAGATATGGAGTAAATTCATTAACCAGAATATCTCTTTGTGACCCAAAGTTCAGCTCCCCTGCAGGTGATCTGCTTGTGTTCAGTTGCACATTAGAACGGCCACCGGGCGGCTCAGGCTTTGCCGGCAGTAGGGGGTGGGGGGCAGCTCCCCACCAGCTTTCAGATCCTGACCTGTGCCCAAGCCTTCCCCGGCGAGGGGGTAGCGCTCCGGAGCATTCAAGCCCTGCAGATCAAGGACGTCCCTGGGTAGCTTCTCGTAGAAGCACAGTGTCGGGGAGGAAGGAAAGAGAACAGCAGGCAGAACTCTGAAGGGAGCAAATCTGCTGTTATGGGGCCCTCGGCTAGTCCGTGTGTGCTTGATTGCTGGTTCATAAAATTGAACGGAGAAGTACGGGTCAGTCGGCACATTTTTACTTGTTTTCAGTGACTTAAGGCTTGGAAGAAAATTGACTGAAAGGCAAGCAGAGTCATGTTCAAGCGCAGACCAGCTGGTCTGGCTTCTAGACCACTGCGGTGCTCAGCCGGAGTCCCGTCGGGTTTGCCCTTCGCGTTTCTGCCCTGGGGGGACACGCGTGGAGGAGAACCCCGTTATTTCTCGCTTGGCTGCCCTGGTGCGGGGCAGGCAGGGACGTACCCGATGCCTACGCCGTTCCTGGTAACCCAGGAGGGTTCTCTGTGCTCCCTGCCGCACCAGATTTACCCTCCTGATCTTCTGATGACTTTTGGCAATGCACTGGTGTTCCCTGAGGACACTTTCTGATGAAATTTACCCCCAACACCAGGCTCCCAGGGCTGTTTCATTGCCGCTTGGGTAACTTTCCGCTGCGGCGACACAGGGGAGCGGGTGGAATCTCTCCCCTGAAGACCAAGCGCAGGGAATCGTGCATTGGCCCCATTCGCTTCATTGTGCTAGCGCCTCTCCTTCCCATAATGTGTCAGGTGAAACAGGAAGCCGTGGACAGATGTGGTCAGCTGACGAAAGCGCCCCAAGCCCTTCAGTGAACCCTTCTTCCTCCTCAGCACTGTTGGCCTCCTGGCTGGCTGAGTCCCCCGCACCCTTCCCCCCCCTCGCAGCACCCCCCCTCCAGAGAACAAGCACCTCCCCCTTAGACACCATAGCCAAAATTGTCTCAGGTGTTACCCACTGTCCCTTCCCAAATAAGCACCATTGCTCTTGTATGGGGGAATTGTGGGGGTACACAAGGCCTCTAATAGGATTCCTTCTAGCTCAGCTCCATTTGGTGCACTCATCATCCCCCA
This sequence comes from Spilogale gracilis, assembly GCA_004023965.1. NCBI lineage: Eukaryota > Metazoa > Chordata > Mammalia > Carnivora > Mephitidae > Spilogale > Spilogale gracilis. The sequence continues at coordinate 125,941 of PITA01002492.1, forward strand.
TTTTGAAGTATAGGACAGGTGGTCGTGGGAGCTCTGTGAGCAAAGTGTGCCTGCTTTAGTCCTAGCTCCTAGCCCTGTCAAAGCAAAGTAGGTGCTCATTAAAAGTACGACAAGTCAGGATGCCTGGGTGGCTCAGTCAGTTAAGCATCTGCCTTCGGCTCAGGTCATGATCCCAGGATTCTTGGATTGAGTCTTGCACTGGGCTCCCTGCTCAACTGGGGGGAGCCTGCTTCTCCCTCTGCCTGCCGCTCCCCCTGCTTGCGCTCTCTCTCTCTCTCTCTCTCTCTCTCTGACAAATAAATAGATTCTTCAAGAAAAAAAAAAGTATGATGAGTTAAATTACATTTTCTTTTTTTCTGCTACTTCTCTGTCCTTTTCACTGTGTATCAGTCTAGGGCTATCGACTCACTTTTCCTGGTAAGTGAAAGAAAAAGGACACTTTGGCTTTGGCTGGCCAGTCCTAGCTTGGTTTCAGATCTCACTTTCCTTTTCTTAACCACCAGATCTTAACTCGAGCCCCCCCCCCCAAGAACCCTGCTTATAGGGTATGCCTGAAGGGTCAAATGGGTCTATGCTGGGTAGGCCTCATCTTCCTGCTGGGCCTTTCTTTCTCTCTGGCTCTAGCTCTTCGCAGTCTGCCTGTAACCCTTATTGTTAAGAGCCTCTGTTTTAGGTCCCCCACATTCCCACCACTCAGGAAGCCCCCTTTTGGAGCCCTCAGTCCTGGGCATGTCTCTTCACAAATGGTCATTCATGGGCAGCTGAGAGGGCATGTTCTTAAGGTAGGAGTTTGGGAATCGGTCGATGTTTAAGTTGTCAGATGACCCCAAGCAGAATGTCCATGGCCTTCACTGCATCTCCAGAAGGATTTAGGGCACTCAGAAAATTCCAGAACCACGTCCCTAGATCCTGGCCCAGCAAAGTTTAACCGCATTTTGAGATCCATTAAACAAAGGAGCGGGCGCCTGGGTGGCTTAGTGGGTTAAAGCCTCTGCCTTCGGCTCAACTCATGATCTCAGGGTCCTGGGATGGAGGCCCGCATCGGGCTCTCTGCTCAGCAGGGAGCCTGCTTCCCCCTCTCTCTCTGCCTGCCTCTCTGCCTACTTGTGATCTCTGTCTGTCAAATAAATAAATAAAATATTTAAAAAACAAACAAACAAACAAAAACAAATGAGCAATTCCTACTCTATACCTCGTCTTTGGGGGAAGGGATTCACCATTATCTCAGCAAGTGCAAAGGGAGCCCTATTATAGATTCGGTCCTGCCCTAGGCATTAGGGGTATAGCGGTAGCGAGATATAAGCAGTGCCTACCCTCACGGAGGTTACAATAGCAGGGTGAGCTAGTGCAAGGAGACAAGGCGGGGCCTGGCACACATTTCTGAACGCAGCCAGTGTCTTTGATCATTTTCGAAAGTGAAAAATAAAAATATGCTGTGTGAAAGGTTCCCAAAGAAGGAATCTTTCCACGGATCTGTATAGATCCGTAGAATCGCTAAGTAAAAGCAAATATCATAAGGATCATAGAGTGTAAGAAACCAAATGACAGAAAGACACAGAAGCCTTTTGTACAGAAGGAAACTTACAAAGGACTTTTGCTCTGTATCTTTGAAAGAAGTGTTAAGCTCTGTGGCTTCTTTAGAAAATGTAAAGAAAACATGAAGAAGTCCTTGAACTACGAATGCAGTTAGAGTAGAGAAGCCTTCAATAATAACACGGAGAGTTTTGTTTTGACCCTTTCATCTTACTGTGCCGGAAAGGAAAGGAAAAGCTGCTTGGAGATTTGGAGGAGTAAGAGGGTCTCCAAACGGTCTGGTTTCTGGATCATGCTGGTCTAACAGCCCTTGCTGATTTCATTCCGCCTGGGAGGTGGCTGTGGAAAAAGGATGCAGACCATTATTTTTCTTGATTGAGTCATATAAAGAATGATACTGCAAAAGGAGGCCGAGGTTGTGCCAGAGATTATTATATAATTGATTCTCCCACTTAAAAAATATGGTCGCAAGCCATTTTCAAACTAGATTTTTGTTTTCCAGTATACTGCGCCTTGGGCGATCTGTGACAAGGCACAGTGCCATCTTATCCCACCCATTAATTGTTAATGAGCATATTGTCCAAAAGAAAAAAAGAAAGAAAGGAAGAGAAGAGAAGAGAAGAGAAGAGAAGAAAAGAAAAGAAAAGAAAAGAAAAGAAAAGAGAAAAGAAAAGTTGGGAGCATAATGATGACATTTTAGCTCAGAAAGGCAAACAAAAGAACTAACAGGCGTATTTTAATTAAAAAGCCTCAGAAACAAGGATAGTCTCATGTCTCTAGACAAGAGAAAAAAGCGTTTTAATAGAGATATATGAGAATATTATCTTAAGTGGCAGATGAGAGACTAAGTTTTGGGAAGAACCATTTGATGTACATGAAAGTGGCTTGATTTGTCCATTATTTCCAAAATGAATGAATAATAATATTTGTGAAGATTTTTGAGTCTCCTTATTGGCATAAGAGATGTCTTAAGGAACTGAGAAAACTTATTGTGAGCACTCTAACTCACCACTGAGGACTCAGAGGGTAGAATGAGCACCAGAAGACTGAAGATCAGAATTTAGATTCTGAATGCTACTGACCAGTGGGTGAGAGTCTAACAAAATTATCGAAGGTTTGATTCTGAGCTCCTGATAGAAAACCAGTCACCACCAGCACGGACTGACAGTCCTCTGGAAGGAGGTAATGTCTGATCAATCTAATATCATTTTAAGATAAAATTACTGGGGCACCTGGGTGTCTCAATCAGGTAAACGTCTGCCTTCAGCCTGGGTCATGATCCCAGAGTTCTGTGATCGAGTCCCACATCGGGCTCCCTGCTCAGTGGGGAGTCTGCTTCTCCCTCTGCCTCTGCCTGCCGCTCCCCCTGCTTGTGCTCTCTCTGTCAATATAAATAAATAAAAATCTTCTAAAAAATAAAAATAAAAAATAAAATTACTACATTGGTAGGAGAACGATATGAGAACACCAGGGAAAAGACAACTAATCCATTGCCTTACAACCAACACAATTCAAAGATTCTTTGACACATATGTGGCTTCATACCAGTTGGCATCTAGGAATGTAATGCAATACATACAATATTACTTTATTCTAGGGACGCCTGGGTGGCTCAGTTGGTTAGGCGACTGCCTTCGGCTCGGGTCATGATCCCGGAGACCTGGGATTGAGTCCTACATCGGGCTCCTTGCTCGGCGGGAGGCCTGCTTCTCCCTCTCTCACTCCCTCTGCTTGTATTCCCTCTCTCACTGTGTTTCTCTCTGTCAAATTAAAAAAAAAAAAAAAAAATATATATATATATATATATATTACTTTATTCTAAGCAACACCAGTGATTAAGATATGTCCTGTGGTTATATATATCATTCATAGTATTTTTTTTTTTTGAGAGGCAAATTGTTTGAAGATCTGGAATGTGACAGAGACAGTAATTGGATTGCAGACATAAATGACAATATAGTCACGTGGACTTACTAATTATTGCATTTATAAGTTGCTTATAGTGTGCATAACAGAACTAAGGCATGGATTATCCCAGAGCTCTTTTCTGTGATGATCCACTGGATGGAAATCATCCTGGAAATCCCAGTGGTTAGATGTTTTGTTTTCTTTGTTGGGGGCAGGGAAGGAATATCACTAGTGGAGGTAAACCAGTTCTTCTGATGCTCCCAACCTCCCCCGACGCGACTGCCTTTAGCAGTGGAAACATGTGGTCAGGGACTATAGGAACTCGTGATAATGCCGTCTGGGTGGTTACTCTATTTATAACAAATTTACTAACAAAGCACATGGGATCTTCAATGATCTCTGCTTAAGTCTCAGGAGAAGCGCCTAAACTGAAGAATAGTCTCAAACAAGAGCCCTTTAACACACACACACACACACACACACACACACACACACACGCGCGCGCGCGCATGGTAAATAGACAAACAGCAGGACCTAATTTGTTTATTTCTCAAATACTTTTCTCTTTCACCCAGACTCTATTCACTCCCCCAGGATGGTTCAAATAAATAAATAAACGCAACTGTAACCTTTGTCATGGGGTCCAGAGACACGTTCCTAGAACCAGGAACTCAGCGAAGGTTGTCTGAGGTTGGTAACCGTTCGAAAGGCCCTTGTTTCTGTATCTTTATAATGTGTGTCCTCCTCCCTGGAGGAAGAAATGATCACTGTGGCGATTAGGATAAAATATGCTCAGTGTAGCTTATTTTTCTTTGTCTAGGAAATTCTATCTAATGCTCATGGCCTTGAAAATAGGCTCAGGGTTGGAAAGGAAAGTAAAGACTGGAGGAGAGACACAATGAAGAAGCAAGAAGCATTCTCTCTGCTTGGCCACCACCACCAGATTCCATTTCATTTCTAAAATTGTAATTCCTGCATTCCTCCCTTTGTTTGCATAGGGCTTTCTCATTTTGCATTATTCTCTCTTGTTTTCATTCTGGAATCCACTGCTGGCACACTGTGAGGAAGAGCCTCGGGACAGTGTTTAGGAACAGCCGAAGGCAAAGATCGAGTGAAATAGCACAGATACCCCCAGAGGGATTCCCCTCTTTGCGCTCTGTGATCTTCACGACGCTGAATGCCCTCACCCCCACTCGATTCTCTCTGTAAGAACGCATCTGCCAGTTCTGGAAGTCCTCTGACTTTGGCCAGAGGTTCAACGGCAGTGCTGACCAAGGCAAAGGCAAAGTGAAGTTCAATAACGTGGAAATGTGATTTTTATGCGAATATAGGGTGAGCATGTATCAAAGACAGTATCTAATACATTAATGAGGGAAGCGGCGTATAAGAGACACTGCTGTATAAATAGTGGGAAAAAGATCCAAAACTGTCTGGTGTCATGCAAGGCAGCAGAAGCGTGACCTTTGAGGTGATTCCTTTTACCAAGAAAAGCATTTGTAAGTCATAGGTCTGGGGGTTAGCGTCTAACTGCCCAGAATCCGGGCCTAATCAATGGTAAATAGGGCGCACAAAGATGCATTCCTTCCTTCCTTCCTTCCTTCCTTCCTTCCTTCCTTCCTTCCTTCCTTCCCTCCTTCCCTCCCTCCCTCCCTTCTTTCTTTCTTCCTTTCCTTTCTTCCTTTCTTCCTTTCTTTCTTTCTTTGTTTCTTTTTTAAAGATTTTATTTATTTGACGGAGAGAAACACAGCCAGAGAGGGAACACAAGCAGGGGGAGTGAGAGAGGGAGAAGCAGGCTTCCCGCCGAGCAGGGAGCCCGATGCGGGGCTCGATCTGGGACTCCGGGATCATGACCTGAGCTGAAGGCAGACGCCCAAGGACAGCCACCCAGGCGCCCCAAAGATGCACTTCTGTAGAGGATTGAATCCGTTTGGCTTCAGTACGACGTGGAGAGGGCACACAGTCATCCTTTTTGTTACTTCTGAGCATTGCGCAAGTTTTGTTCACAGGGCCACACAGAAGGCATTCGTTTGGGGGTAAGGGACTTTGATGGGTTTTCGTCTCTGAAATTCCCTCATAATTTCCCCAAAACTCTATGTCACAAAAAGCTTCAGCCACCAGAGGAAAACCCCGATGTTTCAACAAAGAGAACTGGAGGGGCAGCTTGACCCTGTGCGTTTCTCAGTATTGGAAGTCCTCTGACCTTGGCCAGAAGTTTACCAGCAGTGCTGGCCGAGCAGGCAGAAGCCGAATCACAGCTCTGGACACAGGCTTGGAGGCACAGGGGTCGGATTCCGGTTCTGGGCCGATCGCATTCACACAATGCACCTGCTGGAGGCTCAGTTTTCTCATGCGTCCGGTGGGGATGGCGAGACCGCACTTACGGGCCACGCAGAAGTGTTGATGTCAAGACGGGCTGTGATCGTGAACAGAGCTGTTGCGATTATTAAAGCTACCCTGCGCGAGACACTGCCCCTAACTCAAAGCCTGGGGGTGTGATTATTACCCCAAAGTAAGCTGGGTTCTTGACATGGCCCTGCTGTTTTTCAACACTTTATCCTGTGAGTCCTGCAAATTATAGAAATACCTTGGAACGGAAAACATTTTGCCATGCAGACTTAATTGATTCATTAAATCAAAAAATTAATGCATACTGGCTAAGTTCTAGGCATTGGGAAGATAAATAAAGTCTAGGGAAGAAGATAGACTCGGAAACAATTTCAAAAAGACCGGAAGGAAACCCACCCAAAGTATCTTTGTCGTTACCCTGAATGAAAAGGATCCGTGAGCATTTCACCTTTTTTTGTTTGTTTTGTTTGTTTTGTTTTGGTGCTTTGAGAGAGAGAGAGAGAACACAAGCTAGAGGAACAGCAGAGGGAGAGGGAGAAGCAGACGCTCCACTGAGCAGGGCGCCCGATGTGGGGCCGGATCCCAGGACCCTGGGATCAGGGACCTGAGCCGAAGGCAGACGCTTAACTGACTGAGCACCCCAGGTGCCCCCATTTCAGTTTTTCTATATTGAGCGCACATAGTGGTAGGGAACCTAAGCAGCTCAAATTATATATATATATGTGTGTGTGTATATATATATATATGTATATATATATATATATTTTTTTTTTTCCTCTCATTAGATAATAACCCCTGCGTTTTGGCTTGAAAAGTATGACTACTTGTGTGACATAACCCCTGGCATGGAGCTAGACAGGTATGGGTCACATTTCTGAAGCCAGCCGTACACATGCACTTTTGTCAGACCCCCCCCCACCCCCCACCCGGCAGCTCCCAGACTGGCGAAGTGAAAGGGGCCTTGGAAATGACCTCCGCCAATTCCCTGACTCTCCGATGCGGAAACCAAGTCCCAGACAGATGAGTGGCAAACAAGAACTTGATCCCAGGGCCCTGGGCTAAAACCGGCGGTCCTGAAAGTCTCGAGGAGATCGCACACACACGGACACAGCATTTCAGGGTTAAGAGTCCTACTGGGAGAAGAGGCCAGGCGGGTGGGGGGGCGGCCAGGCCAGCAGCCCCACCAGAGGAGACATTTGTTACAACTGATGAACCTCCACCGACACATCACCGTCACCCAGGGCCCACAGTTGACATTACATTTCCCTCAGTGTAGAACATTCTGTGGCTCTGGACAAAGGTGTAATGGCCTGGATCCACCATTATAGTATTGTGCAGAGTAGTTTCAGGGCCCTGAAAGTCCTGTGTGCTCCCTCTGGTCATCCTTTCCTCCCCCAGCCCCTGGCAACCACTGATCTTTCTGCTGTCTGCATATCTTTGCCTTTCCAGAATGTCGTGTGGTTGGGAGTAACAGGCATTTAAGTTCCTTCCATGGCTTTTCACAGCTTGGAAGGTGCTGAATAGTATTCCATTGTCTAGCTGTACCACAGTTTATCTGTTCACCTACTGAAGGCTGATCCAGAGGCTTCCAAGTTTGGGTTGTTGTGAATGAAGCTGCGACCAACATCCATGGGCAGGTTTTTTGTGTAGACAGAAGTTTTCAGTTCTTTGGGGGAAATACCAAGGAGGACAGTTCCTGGATCGTACGGCAAAAGGGTTTGGTTCTGTGAGAAACTGCTAGACTGTCTTCCGAAGTCCCTGTGCACGGACAGCCCAAGAAGGAAGGACAGGGCCCCACCCCCCACTCCAAGAACCGGGATGTAAATAATCCTCGTTCTATCAGTGAAGGCACGGAAGGCCAACTGCTTGCTATGATCAAGCGTACAAGAGTGTTTGAGATCTGGGAGACATGTTATCTAAAACCCACACAACACAGGGGGCCTCAGAGCTCCAGGGTCAGCTCACAGAGAGAAAGAATCCCTGGAGCTGTGGTTGGGCACGGTGGGGGAGGCCCCCCTGGCTCCGGTTTATCTGGGCAGAGCCTGGCTTTACTGGGCACCGCCTTCCCAGGCTCCCTCGTGGCCAAACTTCTGGCTTTATCTCTTGATAAGACAGTGTGTTTACTCACCCTGCCCTTGTACCTGGGAGTTGCTGTAGGCCGAGGCTAGGTTTCTCGGTCCTTACTCCAATCTCTGGGCCTCTATAAAAAGAAGAGAAGTGGGAGGAAAGGGAGGAAACTGGATCCAACCTTTCAAAGAGCAAAACTCAGAAAAATCTAAGAGAAAAGAAAAAAAAAAAGTAATTCTTATATTTTAGAAGATTTCGAACTTGTGGAAGAAAGTTGTAAAGATGGCCACCAAATATCACTGTGCAAGGAAAGAGACACAGCTCATGAGAAGGGCCAATAAAAACCGAGATGGAAACAAATTCTGTTTGCACTGACGGGACCGTCCCTATCTACGTAGAAACTATGGGAGAAAGGGAGCTGACGTCTTGAAATCTGATGAAAGGTAGAGTCGACCCTCCTCTGGCAAGTCATAAAGATAGCGAAGTTCAGATTACGATACCATTTACAGACCCCAGAAGTTACTCTTTTTTTTCTTCTAAATTTTACTTAAATTCTAGTTAGTTAACATATAGTGTAATACTCGTCTCAGGACTAGAATTGAGCGACTCATCCCTTACACAAGAGGTACTCTTGTATTAAAATGTACAGTTCAGTGGTTTTAGAGTGATCAGCTAGTTGTGCATTGTCATCACCCCAAAAAGAAACCCCATACTCATTAGCAGCCCCCCCCCCATTCTCCCCTTTCCCCCAGCGCCTGACAAGGATGGCTGTTTTCCATCTCCATGGACTTGCCTGTGCTGGGTATTTCATGGAAGGGGAGTCATACTAGAGATTCTTTTGTGCCTTTATGTATCTATTCCTCATCTATTCTTTTCATTTAGCATAACATTTCCAAAGTTCATCCACACTGTAACATGTACGCGTACTTCTTTCCTTTTTATGGCTGATAATTCCCTGCCTAAAGACACACCACAGTTTGTTTTTCCAGGATGAGATAAGCCACAGGTGGTCAGTGACTCATTTGCCTGGATGGTCAGTGGTGTTTACGATGTAGTATAAAAAAAAGCAAAACAACACAAAAAAAACCCTTAGTATATTAAGAGCTATATTTATACAATACAGCCTCCTTTGAGCCCGGCCTCCAGACACCCACCTGGTCACCTAATGAGTGTCCGTTTAGTCATGACAGCTGGGGGAATGTCCCTCATGGGAGAGTGCGTGAGACGCGGCATCTATAAAACTCCTTTTTCAAACTCAGCCAATTGCTCAGCTATGAGGTAAACCCAGCCGGTTTTTCAGGTCCAAAATGTCACTCAAAGCATATAGAGATGTTTAGATATTCAGCGACTGGAATGCTAAAAGTTCTGGCAGAACCAAAGATGACATGCAGATGTTCCCTGCCCCATGGCACAAAGGAAATGCAATTAAAACAGCGAACAAATGCCACTTTACACCCATTAGAATGGCCCAACTCTCAACCGTCCACATCACCAAATAAATGCTGAGGGAGATTATAGAATGATGAAAACTCTCATTTGTTGATCCCCTCTGGGGAATTCTGATCTACTTTCAAGCTTAAGATGCCTCCTTTTTTTTTAAGATTTTTTTTTTTATACTGATCTCTACACCCAAAGTGGGGCATGAATTTACAACCTTGAGGTCAAGAGTCACACACTCTACCGACTGAGCCACCCTCGGGATGCCTCAAGATGCATCTTATTTTGTCATATGATTATATATTTTATATTGCCATTTCTAAGAAGTCTCTGAATGGTTGTTTTTGTTGTTGTTATAAAAATTACAGTGGTAAACATCCTTATAATCAAGTCTTTGGGAGTATCTATAAGTGTTTCTCTAGAATAGATGTATGAAGTTCAATTGTTAGGTCCAAGGATATGCCCAACTTTAAGTACCCATGTTCTTTTTTGCTCCAAGATCACAGGGTCAGTATCAAGTTGGAGTGCGGTCCCGAGCCAGTGTCTTCTGTCCGTCCAACTCCACAATGCCCCTGTGCCCGTGACCTCATCAAAGATATGAACATGCAAAGGGGAGAATGTGGAGAGGGCCCTGGATATCCACAAGCCAGCAGGAAACCAGTAGATTCTGAGAAGGGTTCTGAGGCTTAAGGAAGTGGCGGGGAAGGTTAAGATGAAAAGCCAAGAGCACTGCCCATATATAAGCAAACAGTGGAAGAAGTTTTCACCAAGTCAGCTCATGAGAGTATCAACTCTGATTAAATGCAAGGAAGTAGAGAACCAAATTTACACTTCACAATGATGAAGAATTTCATATTAGCTATTACATGAAAATGCCTCGCTGCATACAGATCAGGAAATTATTAAAACAAAACATTCCAAGCATTGTAAATGTTTCCAGAGACATCTGAGTCATTTTATAAAAATAGGTTATTTTTCTCTTATGACTAAGAGTTGGTGTGAAATATCAGAAATAGAAACCAGAACCCCCTCCCCGGGGCCGGTGAGACCTGACAAGGAACTTCACGTTGCCTTGAGAAAATCCCCGATTAAATGGGGGTCCTTGTTGGAGGCTTACAACTGCCAGGCAGAAAAGGGCACAGGACAAAATCCTGTCAGTGATGGAGGGCTCTGCTCATAGTCATCAAGGCTCTAGTCTCGACTATGTTATTTCCAGATGTGTGACCTCAGCCAGATCATTCTCTTATCTTCCTTGTCAAAGGCATACTGATCTCTGCCCTTGTCTGTCTCCCAGGATTACAGCGGGCAGGAAATGAGGGAACAGCTCTGAAAATGTTTTCTCCACGATGGCATAATGGTCGGTGTTGCCATTATACAAATGTGGACGTAGTGAGCCAGTATGTGGCTTTGGGTAGCAACCAGGATACTCGTGGTGCCCCACTCAGATCCCCTTTATCGGGTGTGGGCATCGTCCCCCAGCAGCAGGAGGATCGCAGCTGTCCCTGTCTTCAGGGAATTGCCCCTGGCCAAGGGGAGTCACCTTGTCCAGGAGGTCATGCTCCTCCCTCCCCCACCACAGCTCCCAGTGAGAGGGATCCCAAAGGTAGGTTCTTTTGCTTCAGGGTGCAACTCTATGGCGCGCCTCTAGCCGTGGAGCTTCCCGTGGGGTCGGGCTGCAGCCAGGCTGAGATCGAATCCTTGCTTTCCTCCTTTCCCTTCTCTACTGTGTCTCCCATGCTCCTTTTCTCCTAAGACTGCTACCTGTAATAGCACTCTTATAATAATTCCCATGCACCTAAATCTAAGTCGCAAGTTCTGCTTCTAGAAAATTCTCTAAAGACATTATATTTTATGATCTTCCTTCCATGTGTTGCTATACAAATCCTCCTCAACTTTCAGTGGGGTTGCATCCTGATAAACCTATTGTAAGCTGAAAATATCAGAAGTCAAAACCACGTTGACTACACAGCTAACCTACTGAACATCGCAGCTTGGCCTTGCCTACCTTAAACGTGCTCAGAACACTCGCACCAGCTTACAGTTGGACAGAATCATCTCACACAAAGCCCACTTGCTAATCAAGGGTTGACCAGCTCATGTAATTCATTAAATGCTGTACTGAAGGTGAAAAACAGCCTTGTTGCCTGGGGCCACAGTGGTCGTCGGCATATTATTCATTCACTCTTGTGACTGTGTGCCTGACATGGAGCTGCGGCTCGCTGCCCTGCCCAGCATCATGAGAGAGGATCAGACCACGTATCGCCAGCCCGGGACAAGATCGGGCCTCAAAATCCCAAGTACTGGGGCCCCAGGTGGCTCAATCGGTTCAGCATCTGCCTTCGGCTCAGGTCATGGTCCCTGGGTTCTGGGATCAAGCCCCGTGTTGGGCTCTCGGCGCAGGGGCAGGTCTGCTTCTCCCTCTCCCTCTGTGATCTCGTTGGCTTTCATTCTGTCTCAAAGAAATAAGTAAAATCTTTAAAAAGAAAGAAAAAAAAAAGTCCAAGTACCATGTCTGCTGAATGCATGTCCCTTCTGTACTATTGTAAAGTTGCAAATCTTATGTTGAATCATAAGTCCAGGACCCCCTATAGTTTTGTTCCAGAGCGATTTCTCAACACAAAGAGTTGAAATTTTGGTCACCAGGCTGTTCTGTGGTTCCTGGGCCAAGACTAGTTAAATATTCATTTTTATACAAACTGTTGCTCTTTATGCCGAACTTGGTGCTTCTCGCGTTACCCACATTCTGTTACATTGTACTTTTCATGCAAACTGGCTCCAAAATGACTTGAAAATGAACTCTTTTTCTCTCTCTGGATGAAACACAGTTCTTCCTGAACAACTCAGAGCTTAACAGTGAGTTTTGTGATCTAACTACATCAGAGCCTTGTTGATTCTTTTTCCAACGGTGTAAATGAACCAACGTTCTGGTTTTTTTGTGTTGTTTATAAAATGTTTTTTTTTTTTTTTCCTTGCCACCGGGCTAACTTTCTGCAGGTTGGATGAAATCCCCCAGCGCTAAGTCCCTGAGCATAATCACGTTGCTCCTGGGACCTGCTGGGCTGCAGACATGACTCCTATTTCCACCGGGAGTGCTTCCCCTAGTAACCATCACATAGGACCCGGTGAAGGGGAAGGTAGGAAAATGGTCTAGGCTGTGGCATCTTGTCAGTTTCCCACAGTCACCTTGCAGAGGCCTATGATCTACACAATCCCATCGACATGTTAGCACATCGCATCATTTTTCTGAGGACTTGTGAATGTCCTTCGTCCTTCGTGCAATTCAAAGATGGCTCTCTGTTGGGCAAATGGGTTCCCCAAACCTCTGAGCCTCTTGTGAATTTCACTCCCTTGCACGAACGTCGCTCTCTCTGCTGACATTCACAAACATTGCTGTAATCCTCTGTCTTTTGACCAAGAAAGCACAGAATAGAAAAAAAAAAAGAGAGAGAAAAGTAATTCAGAGTTATATACCTCTCCTGAACCATGGAGTCATTTTCTTCCTTTGTCTCTTCCTCCAAACTCCAGTTCTGTGAGTATTTACTTAGCTTAGTGCGATGTTCCACGGGTTAACAGGGAGGAGACCAAAGGAAAAGCTTTGCTTCTGCTTTTAGGTTGCAGATGGGCAAGTTGGAGAGATAAGACACCGCTAAATTGGATATTGTTATGTACAATTCTCAGATAAAGAAACAGGCTAGTGGAGCCCAAGGAATTGTCTGAGGACACCCCACCCGGTGGCTACCGGAGGTTAGGCTGAGCTCAAATTCCAATCTGATTCCTGGTCAGTCCTCTTTCCGCTGCGCCCATTGCCTCCATTCTTGAGTAAGGCCTAGGAAGGCTGGGTTCGATGGCCAGAGAATAAAAATGGATTGAGAAGAGGGAGAATCAGAGTCACAAGAAAAGTCCAGCAGCGAAAGGGGATCTAGAATATGATCACCTCAGAACTATTAAGGAAGCTGTGTACTCAGGGCACCTTTTTCCGACCAGCAAATAAACCAATTCTATAGTCCAGGATTTCGTTGTGTCCTTCTCTCAATCAGAAAGAAAAGAAGATTGCGAGTGCACCGTGTGTTTTTTGTCCTGAGGGCCGGGAGGAGCTGAAGCATACAACAGCGTGACCTCAAAGAATTCACACTCTTCTGGAAAAGAAGTTATCTAAAACAATGGTAGTTACCAGGGAGAATTCCCCCAAATGCCCAGAGCACTTGAAGCATGATCACACTACTCCTATCGGTACAGAAGAGTTAAAGAGCTTTAGTCCTATTGCAAGGTTGGGGGGGAGGCGAGCTGGGGGTTGTGGGTTCGGCCGGAGGACAGGCTTGGGAGGACTGTTAACTGCACGAAGCAGAAGCATGAGAACTTGTTGCCTAGTGTTTTTATTCTAGCAGATAGTCTAAGGTCAACTAGGTAAGCTGAGGATCAGCTACGGTGGAGGTTGGTATCCGCCGTTAGGACGTCTGGGCTGCAGAGTACTAATCAGAACAGAAGGGCTCCTCCCTCCTCTCCATTCCACCAACTAAATATTCAGTGAGCAATCATTCTATCGGGTGCTCTGTGCAACAGCATCTCCGAACATTTTATGCTATGACGCTGGTACATTGGAGTTCATTCCTTCAGGATTTATGCTACAATATTTTTTATTTGAAAAGCTCTTTATTATTTAGACTTAATTCTGGGAAAAAAGAATGTAGGACTAAGTATTGGCAGAGCAGGACTGACACTGTCTGGAATGTTCTGTGAAATTTCCTCCGGTCTTTCCCAAGCATGTTTGTACAAAAGCCACTTTTCTTTTCCTAAGGAATCTTTCCCTCACTTGCTTACTACATAAATGCAGTGAGTGGGCAATACATGTTATCAAAGATGAGCTGGGTCTTGGCTCCCATAGGAGGCTGCTGATTCCTGCTTATTCTGGTTCAAGGGAATCCCAGTGTTGTTCTTGCCCCTATTCCGAATCCCACTCACTGTAGGAGCCCGGGCCCACTGTTTAGAAGCATCGGGGGACCCAGAGCTGGACAAAAGGGTCTGGAGTCTAGAGGACCCCTGGTTCACTACATAGAGAGTGAGGCCCTGCGAGTTTTTTATCAACATATTTCGCAGGATGGGCGCCTGGGTGGCTCAGTGGGTTAAAGCCTCTTCCTTGGGCTCAGGTCATGATCTCACGGTCCGCATCCAGCTCTCTGCTCAGCAGGGAGCCTGCTTCCTCCTCTCTCTCTGCCTGCGTCTCTGCCTGCGTCTCTGCCTACTTGTGATCTCTCTGTCAAATAAATAAAATCTTAAAAAAAAAAAAATTTCCCAGGTGATTTGAAGACCAGCCAGGGTTGGTAACTAATAGAGTCGGCGGTCAAAGGAAGGAGGCTGATACAGAAGGGAAGGTCAAGCAAAGCTTTATTTCACACCAAGCATCAAAATCTTTTTTTTTTTTTAAATATTTTATTTGTTTATCTAACAGACAGAAACACAGCTAGAAATGGAACACAAGCAGGGGGAGTGAGAGAGGGAGAAGCAGGCTTCCTGCAGAGCAGGGACCCCGATGTGGGACTCGATCCTGGGTCTCCGGGATCATGACCTGAGCCGAAGGCAGTCGCTTAACCAACTGAGCCACCTAGGTGCCCTAAGCATCAAAATCTTACTAGCCCCAGGGGCAGGGTCTCTTCTCTCCGGGGAGAACAGAACCAGGCCTGAGTTCTCAGGCCAGCATTTATAGGCATCCCCCCCAAGTCACAAGCTGACTAGGGTCACAGTCCGCACCGGAGCTGACCCACTCACGTGGCTTGCCTGAGTTAATTTGCACTTGCATGGGCCCTGGACCCCAGAGGTGGGGGCACCTGGGTGTTCCCATCTGAGCACAAGCACTGGTAACGCCCCGCCCATTCTTAGTTTGCATCTAAATACCTCCCCGGGACACTCCCGGGAAAGGAGATTAAGGGGGTCACTGGTTGGGCGTCTCCCCCAACCTGCCTCGCCTTTGTTTTCCAGGGGCCATTTATCCATAACACCTGGAACTGTGTTTCTGAGTAAACTGGATGGCAGCTTGGATTCCAAAACTGGACCTTACAGTAACAACTAGTTTAGCTTATCAAAGTGGACTGAGGCTTCAGCCTCCCCAGCAACTTGTGGGAGATGCAGATTTTCAGGTCTCCACCCCAGACCCTCTGGATCAGAAACTCTGGGAGTGGGGACCAGCATTCTGAATATTAATAAGCCCCAGAAGATTCCAGTCTGTGAACCACTGGTCGAGCTTTTCTCTAGCCCTCAGGGAGTCTTTAGATTTTAAATATCCCATAGACATCTATGATGTCTGTATAGTCAGGGAGGCACTTAGCAAAGAAAACCAAGACCCAGAAAGTCGCGTGGCTTGACCAAGTTTGTAGTCATGCGGTGACCCAAGCACGGACTAGAAGCCCTGAGCCCTGATCTTCAGAACTCATGCTTACTCTGCACCCCCCTTCAGCCTCTGAGGGTTTCAGGCCAGGAGACCTTTTCCATCTCTAAACTCTGTAAACATTTATCGGACTCTTAATCGCCCCTTTGGGCACCAACGAAATTCTGCCTTGCCCTACTGACTAACTTTTCAGTGAGGCAGGGGGTGGCCTTCAGGGGTGAGGCATGCTGTCAACGTCTGTTCCCCACCATGCTGGTGACTTTCTGCGCAAGGCCCTGCCCCAACTCACCCTACTTTCGACACCCCTGTTCTGTCCCCACCAAGGACGGCATGGCTGCTTTATCACATGGCTTTCATCTTCGAGGTGAGACAGGGAAAACCCACTTCATGTTAATAGAATGAACTGAATACACTTGACTGTCAGTCTGCTTTTTTTTTTTTTTTTTAAGATTTTATTTTTGGGCGCCTGGGTAGCTCAGTTGGTTAAGCGACTGCCTTCGGCTCAGGTCATGATCCCAGAGACCCGGGATCAAGTCCCACATCGGGCTCCCTGCTCGGTGGGAAGCCTGCTTCTCCCTCTCTCACTCCCCCTGCTTGTATTCCCTCTCTGGCTGTGTTTCTGTCTGTCAAATAAATAAAATCTTAAAAAAAAAAAAAAAAGATTTTATTTTCTTGAGAGTGAGAGCGAGAGAGCACAAGAGGGGAGGAGGAGCAGAAGGAGAAGCAGACTCCCCACTAAGCAGGGAGCCCTATCTGGGGCTCCCAGGGCCCTGGTATCATGACCTGAGCAGACAGCGGCCACTCAGCTGACTGAGCCACCCAGGTGCCCCTGTTGGCTTCTATATAGTAATTTTTTCTTTAATATTTTTGTTGAGTGCATTATTTGTATTTAAAAAGCTTTTAAGGTGACATGGCACCATCTGTTTTCACTTGGAAGGTTTTTTTTTTTTTTTTTTTTGAGGTAAAATTCCCCTAAAACAATCACGATGGCCAAGTAGGTAGTGTATTCTGATTGGCTGTCCTGGGTCATGTGCCCAACCCTGAGCCAGTCACCATGGTCGGGTAGATAGTATATTCTCGTTAGCTGTCCTAGGTACCAATCACCATGGCCAAGTACATAGTGTATTCTGATTGGCTATCCTGGGTCATGTGCCCATCCTGAACCAATCACCATGGCCAAGTGGGTAGTGTATTCTGATTGGATATCCTGGGTCATGTGCCCATCCCTAAAACAATCACCACGGTCAAGTAGGTGGTGTACTCTAATTGGCTATTCTAGGCCATGTGTCCATCTCTGAGCCAATCACCCTAGCCAAGTAGATAGTGTGTTCTGATTGGCTGTCCTGGGTACCAATCACCATGGCCATGTGGGTAGCATATTCTGAGTGGCTGTCCTGGGTCATGTGCCCATCCCTGTTTTTTTGTTTTGGGGTGAGGGGGATATGATTAATAGAATGACAGCCTTCTCTGAGGAGGAAGGTAGAGTTCCTAAAGGAAAAGATGCTAGGAAAAGTAACATGTCAACTACGTGTGCACAAGCATTTCCCTGAAAAAAGATATCTCACTTTGCAAAATAACACACTAAAATTAACAATTAAAATTTTTTATAGAAAAGAATAAGAGTTGAGGTAGATCACTCAAAACTTTTACAATTTTATTAGATCATTGATAAAATAAAAAAAAATGAACATCTCAGGCAATTACTTGGACAGCTCTGACACACATCTTGGTATGGTTAGAGGTTGTCTCTGGGGATATTAAAAATGCAAGGAACCAGGAGAGAGAAAATTCTGGCTTAGTAGAGCTGAGGTGTTGCAGACAGAAGCAGTGTTCTAAGACACTAGGCTACTATTAAGCTGGTCAGGGGAGGAAGCGCCATCTGTACGAAGCAAGAACCATGCAAGTCTGGGATGTACTTTCTTGGGAAAGGAAGTCCTGGGTGCAGACCCTCACCTTCAATTTTTATTTTATTTTATTTTTTTAATAAAGCTTAAGAGGCTCCTGAGTGGGGCGCCCAGGTGGCTCAGTGGGTTAAGCGTCTGTCTTCAGCGGAGGTCATGATCTCCGGGTCCTGGGATGGAGCCCAGCGTCAGGCTCTGCGCTCAGCAGGGAGTCTGCTTCTCCCTCTCCCTCTGTGCATGCCCATGCTGCAGAAAATTAACCACTTCAAAGCATACAATTTAGTGGCACTTCGTGACTTTTAGGGAGTCTACCTCAGGACTATCTCAGACTATAGTCTATGTCAGCACTATTAAGCTGAAGGTGGGCTGGATTTGGAGGAATAAGGAGAAGGTTAGACCTTGCAATATCCCCGCTCCCCCCACCCCCCGCCATAGCTCATGTTGTAGGTTAAGCTGCAACAGTGGGAGTCTCCAGTCTCAGATATGAACTGACCTCGTGGTGCTTGACCGGAATGTGGATTTCAAAGGAGACTCTTTGCTGGGGACAGTTATGCCGGGAGATTTGAGAAGCCATTCAGACAGATAGTGGCTAACTGCCCTCTTCTCTCTGCTCTTCCCTCCTCCTCTTGGAATGGACCTGTAAGAGGAGTTCCTCCTCCAGCCCCTAGGAACCCAGGGAGCCTCCCCCACGTCTCTTTGTAAATCACCTTTGTGAAGTCTACCTTCCAACAGTGTACAGAAGTGTACAGTTTGTTCAGTTTTGATACCCTGAAGCCACCGCCACAATCAAGATACAGAATATTTCTCCTCCCAAAGTGTCCTGGTACCTCTTTGTTGTTCATTCTAACCTTAGACATCAAGGGGGCTCCTTTTCATCACTCCAAATTCGTTTGCATTTTCTAGAGTTCCCTGTGAGTGGAGTCGTGCAGTGCAGGCTCTTTGTTGCCTGGCATCCTTCACTGGGCGATGTTGTGATGGATGCGTCCACATTGTTAGGTGTGGTGGTCAGTCCTGCCCTTTCGTTACCGAGTTGTACCGTGGTGTATGGATGCACCTCTTTTTGTTCATTCATCTTCTTGGTGGTGGGGCTGTTCCTAGTTTGTGGCTGTCATTTCTCCTCTATCTTTAATTGCTTCCTCTCTCCCGCCTCTACCCCCTAAACCTAGAGATACGTGCAATCTCTTCCATTTAAAAAAAAAAAAAAACCCAGTCTCTTGACCCAGCAGCCTTATGTGCCCAGGTGGGAACAGTGATGAACTGGGCTTTTCTGGAGTATTCTGAGGATGTTTAGGCATAATACAAACAAACAAGGTGGGCAAATTTTAAGTGGCCGCTCACAGTCATGGCATAAGCCAACCTTTGCAGGCAGTTTATCCAATCTGTGTATTTCTCGGGCCGGCTCACAGTCTCTACAAGTGGCCAGTTTTCTTCCTCTTTTGGTACCAAGTAACATTCTGTGCCTCAGTTTCCCCCTTGGAAATCAGGAAGAACCATCATTTATAATTATTTAAAATTAGTGAATCATGGGACGCCTGGGTGGCTCAGTTGGTTGGGCGACTGCCTTCAGCTCAGGTCATGATCCCGGAGAGCCGGGATCGAGTCCCACATCGGGCTCCCTGCTCGGCGGGAAGCCTGCTTCTCCCTCTCTCACTCCCCCTGCTTGTATTCCCTCTCTGGCTGTGTTTCTCTCTGTCAAATAAATAGAATCTTAAGAAAAAAAATTAAAAAAAATTAGTAAACCAACTAAGAGTCAAAGAATACTGGCTTGGGTAGGAAAAGACACAATGACAAAATTGTAGACAAGTATCTATGTCTTGCTTGCATGTTGTAAATACACTTGCATTAGGGTCAAGGATAACTCTTTGTTTTAAATCATCAAGTATAGGACCAGTTGTTCTAAAATGGTAAGTGCGGTGGATGGGGTATCAGTGATATACAGGATAGTCTGAGATAAAATTGGTAAGCTGCCAGGGCCTGGTCCTATGCCTAGTGCACAGTGGGCCCACCCCTGATGGGGCAGACAGCTGGGCCAGATGCTGTGTCGCCGTTACTGAAGAGGTCCTGTTGCTAGTGACCTGGGTTGCCAACTGGACCTGGGACGTGCACCAGTGCCTTCACCAAAAGGCTAGACAGAAGGTGGAAAGATGAGGACAAGGCATTTCCACAGCCCCAGATGTCAATGGCAATAGTGATTGTGAGAAGCCAGACAGAATTCCCTGAGTGTTTGAAATCGTGGCCTTTGTTGGAAGAGGTGACTGCATTCAAAGCTGTGGGCTCAGTAGGTCATTAGGCCACTCAGTGTTACCGTGTGTAAAATGGGTTTACCAATACTAAACTCCAGGGTGGTTTAAGGAGGACATGAAGTGACAGGCGTAGAGTGTGTACTGTCCATGCCCAGACTGCATCGTGGGGGTTTAAAGGCAGTGAGGATGATACTGATGCTTATATTTCAAGGAGGCTCTTCTTTGTTGAGTTTCTGTGGGGGAGTAATGGCTCCCAAGGATGTCCATGTCCTAATGTCTGAAACCTGTGACTATATTACCTTAGAGGGCAAAAGGGATTTCTTAGATTATTTAAGATCTTGAGATGCGGAGATAATTCTGGACCCACTGTAGTCACAAGTCCTTGTGCAGGGAAGACGGGGAGGGACTGGAAGAGGGAACGCTTTGAAGAAGGAAGAAGGGTCTACGACCAGACCACCCTGAACGCGCCCGATCCCATCTGATCTCGGAAGCTAAGCAGGGTCGGGCCTGGTTAGCACTTGGATGGGAGAAGAAGGAAGAAGGGGCCTCAAACCAAGGAATACCAGTGGCTTCTAGAAACCAGAGAAGGCAAGGAGATGGATTCTGCCTGGAGCCTCCATGAGGAACAGCCTTGCTGAGACCTTGCTCTTGGCCCAGTGGGATCCATGGCAGACTTCGACTCTATAGAATTATGAGATAACAAGTTTGTGCTCTTTTCAGCCACTAAGTTTGTGATAATTGATTATAGCAGCCATAGGAAACCAGCACAGTCTCTAAGGTGGAGCTAGTGCCATTGGCTCGGGTTCCAGTGCTCGAATACCTGGTCACCACCATTTCAGCTGCCCAGGGGAGTATGCAGACAGGATATTCCAAACAAGCGGCTCGTGTTTTGTATTAGCTGCGGCCACAGCCCTGCACCTCTAGGTGGGAGCTCCAGCTTTGGCCAGCCTGCCCAGGCTCTGGGTGGCCCTTCAAAGAGTTGAGTAATCTTGAAAATAAGGCTCTAAAGCAATCTGCGCGGAGTTGGCCTTTCAAGGGCCCTGCTTTGCCTACAGTTCTGACTTTCCATTTTCACTTTCTGAGAAGGCCATTCAAATTGTGATGCTTGAGAGGCAGATGATTTCTGACCTTCTCTGAAATGATACTTCCCTGATACCAAAGCTTATAGTAATTTAATATATCACTGAATCTTCCCTCTTCTGGGACCCTAGGATAAGGTAACTTGACTCTTATGTTGGGGCTATTTACTTGGATATTATTTATGGAATGGATCATGGATGTGCTCTGGAGAATGCTAAACATGAACAGGATTCTACTTGTTTTCCTATACTTAATTTCTTGCTGACCTAGGCGCTATATATATATATATATATATATATATATATACATATATATATATATATATATATTTTTTTTTTAAAGATTTTATTTATTTATTTGACAGAGAGAAACACAAGTAGAGAGGGAACACAAGCAGGGGGAGTGAGAGAGGGAGAAGCAGGCTTCGCGCCGAGCAAGGAGCCCAATGCAGGACTCGATCCCGGGACTCTGGGATCATGACCCGAGCTGAAGGCAGACGCTTAACGACTGGGCCACCCAGGCGCCCCTAGGCAATATATTTTGAATATAGACCTATGACACACACTTTAATATTTTATTAATTGGTTTCTTTCCAGAAACCATCTGCCAAATGTAAACATTTAGAAAAAAAGATTGTTAGCAAATGGAATTTAGAGTACCATATGTTTAGTACATAGAAAGCTGAGTGCCACGCTAGCATGGTCATTTAATACTTATCAAATTTGCTTAAATAGTCTTTTGGATCCAATGCTACGCACACAGTGGGTTCACAGTAGTCATAAATTACAGATTTTAAAAAATGTCTATGCCTCCATCATTCTCTGGTTTTATGAATATGGAGACTTCAACATAAGCATAACCAAGCATCCGGCTTTCCAGGCCCTTTGCAGTAGATCAGAGAGCCAGCCCTTGCCTAGTTAGCAGTATCCAAGTGATGCACAATGGTCAAAGCAGGACATCTCAATTCACAAGGGAAACCAAAAATTTTTTTGCCCTAATTCATCATCTCACATTGATATGGTAGCTTGTGAATTATGTTTGACACACGTTCCATAACCTGTCATCTCCAGCTCTGCTTTGATTCAGATCACTGTATTTTAATTGTTCAGAATCATCTTCTGAATTCAATCAACTAACACAGGCATCCTTATGCAAAAATATGAGCATTTGAAGTATAGTTGAGAAATGAAAATACCGGCAGAGAAAAATCTCAAATTAGCATACTATCAAGTGAGTGGAACACATAATAATGGGGCTACAAAATAAAGATGATCTTTTCTTTGACAGTCCAGTGATAATGATCTGATTTGGCCATGAGTTTTTTTTTTAAAAACAATTTTATTGAGATATAATTCACATACCATACTGTCCCTTCTTAAGAGTATGTAGTTCGGGCGCCTGGGTGGCTCAGTGGTTAAGCCTCTGCCTTCAGCTCAGGTCATGATCTTGGAGCCCCGGGATCAAGCCCTGCATCGGGCTCCCTGCTCAGCGGGAGGCCTGCTTCTCCCTCTCTCCCTCCCACTGCTGTGTCCCGTCTCTGGCTGTGTTTCCCTCTGTCAAATAAATAAAATCTTAAAAAAAAAAAAAGAGTATATTGTTCCCTGGTCTTCAGTGTCTGCACAGGGCCGTGCAGCAGTCCCCACAATTTAAGAGCATTTGCTTCAGTCATAAAAGAAACCCTGGACCCATTACCAGTCACTCCTCATTGCCCCTGTTCCCTCAATCTCACCCCAACCCTAGGCAAAAACTAATGTACCTTCTAGCTCTGCAGATCTGCCTTTTCTGAACACTTCATATAAATGGAATCATTGTGACATTTTGTGTTTATCCATTCATGAGTTGATGGTCATTTGGGGTGTTTCTACTTTTTGCTACTACGAATAATGCTGCCATGAACACAAGCGTACAAGTGGTTGTGTGGACATACTTTTTCATTTCTCTTGGGTCTGTCCCTGGGAGCGGGACTGCTGGGCCATGTGCTAACTCTATGTCTACCCTTTTGAAGAACCTACCAGATTGTTTTCCAAAGCGGTTGCACCATTTTCCATTCCCACCAACACCTTGTGAGGGAATGTCTCGTGCAGATGCTAGAAGCATTGCGTGTGGGTCAGTGATCAGATTGAGATGCTGGATTTGCATGAGGGATGATGAATGAGGGCTACGGTGACCCCGAGAGCGCCAGCCTGGGTCCCTGGAAAATTCTGGTGTCCTGAGAAAAGTAAGGAAGTTAGGAGGAACAGCTGTTTTGTGGGCTGGATAAAGGACAAGGTGGTTTTCACATAATAGATGATAAGTCTGGCGGTGTGTTGGACAACGGGAGGAACGGAGCACGGAGAGAGGGACTGGCGAGAACAGCCTCTACAAACTCGGGCCTGCGGCCGAATCTGGGTCACAGTCTGCTTCCGTGAAGGCACACGAAGAGTAGTTTTTATATCTTTAAACGGTTGAGACAAAAAATTCTAAAGAAAAATAGCATTTTGGGCACCTGGGTGGCTCAGTGGGTTGGGCAACTGCCTTCGGCTCAGGTCATGATCCCGGAGACCCGGGACTGAGTCCCACATCGGGCTCCCTGCTCAGCGGGAAGCCTGCTTCTCCCTCTCTCACTCCTCCTGCTTGTGTTCCCTCTCTCGCTGTGTTTCTCTCTGTCAAATAAATAAAAAATCTTAAAAAAAAAAAAAAGAAAGAAAATAGCATTTTGCGTAAGTGAAAATTCCACGAGAGTCGCATTTTGGTGTTCATAACTACGGTCGTACCAGAACACAGACATGCTGACTCATTTCCATGTTGTTTCTGCCCGCCTTCGTGCTGCACAGAGCTGAGCTGTTTCAACGGAGACCATGTGTCCCGCAAAGCCTAAAATATTTATTTTCTGGCCTTTGGCAGGAAAAGTTCGCCAACCCTCGAGTTAAAGAGAAATTGGGGAGGTGTGGCCTCCTGACTATGAAAACTACAGCTGGAAGAGTGAGAGTGACCCCAAGTCGAGAAGGTGTGGAGGGAAAAGCAAGCTGGGGCCAGTCCTTCGGGCTGCTTCTATTTAGGGAACAGAGGGAGGGAGGAGAATCCGTGAAGAGAATAGGTAAATAAGCTTAAGTACACCTCAACTTCATTGAACATGTCAATTCCCAGACTGTTTTATTGCTTGGTATTTTAAACACATTCCCAAGAAGAAGATCAATGAATAAAGTTGCAGGCAGGGAGAGCCATTCCTCTGGACTCTAGACCAGCCTGTAACAAGGAGACCTTTGTCTTTAGCAAAGCCCCCCTCCACCCTTCCTTCCTTCTCCCTCAACACCGTGAGGTGTCTCGTTCCTGCCTTGTTCCGGGAAGGCCTGGCTTCTCCCTCACTCTCAGAGAGGGGTATGAGGAAGTATATTCCACTAAGGTAAATATCTGATAAAAGCTCAAGGAGCTATTCCTGCCCTATGATTTGGATCTCAATAGCGGAACTTCTAAGACACGTAAGAACTCTCAACTCTGGAAGTTTCAGGCACTCTGAGGGGGTAAACAGGGAGTTGTGTAAGAATACGGTGTCTAGTAGAGGGGGTTGGGGGTAGGTCCCTGCAGCTAGCCAAGTGGCCTTGGTTAATTCGCTCCAGTATGCTGTTTGGTAACTCGTGTGGAGGGAGGGAATATATTCTAAGTCACTTCTAAAAATAATTTGTTTATTTTAAAGATGTATTTATTTATTTTAGAAAGTGAGCGAGGGACAGAAGGTGAGGGGGAGAAGCAGACCACTGCTGAATGTGGAGCCTAGTGTGGGCCTCGATCTCATGACCCTGCAAGATCAAGACCTGCCTGAGCTGAAACCAAGAGTTGGACTTTTTTTTTTTTTTTTTTTTAAGATTTTATTTATTTATTTGACGGAGAGAGACACAGCGAGAGAGGGAACACAAGCAGGGGGAGTGGGAGAGGGAGAAGCAGGCTTCCTGTGGAGGAGGGAGCCCGATATGGGGCTTGATCCCCGGACTCTGGGATCATGACCTGAGCCAAAGGCAGTCGCTTAACCAACTGAGCCACCCAGGCGCCCAAGAGTTGGACACTTAACTGACTGAGCCACCCAGGTACCCCCTAAGCCACTTTTAAATGAGAGACACAAAAGCATTAGTATGTCCGGTATTTGCTTAAGTAATCAACACAGACTGGCTATGTCAACAGCAATGAAGTCCAGAGGAAAATGCCTTCATCACAGTTGCAGGTGGAATGGTTTCTTCCTTTGCCTGGACCCCACACAAGGAGGTGGGAACAGGAAGGCGTTCCCAGGAGGCGCCTCTCCCTCCCAGCCCTGAGTACTCAGCAGGGCAACAGCTGGGGCTGACGGCCCAGGCCCAGAACCACGAAGGCTAGACCGTGCCCTTGGAAGCAGGAAATACATTGTGTTCACAGACTCGGATCTTTGGGAGCAAACACCGTAACTCTTCTAGGACCGTGGGCCCAGATTCAGTAGAACGTCTGCTGCCTCCAGCTGTTGCCCCATCTTACATTTGTTTCCGGGGTATTCAGGAAGTGCCAACTGGTGCCAGTCCCCCCCTGAAGTACATATATAATAAATTGTCTTCTATCTGTACACATATACCCCTGCTCTCCTAGCTTGTCTCACCCAAGGGGCTAGGAGAAGTACAGAGGAACACTATTAGCAGAATTTACAACTTTGCTTGGGGAAATCAGACCCTGATCTCCCTCCAACCCTTGACTACCCAAATTAGTACGTACTCTGTACCCTTCTGACTGTGTGTCCATGACAAGTTGACTGGTCATTGGTAGTCGACGAACGTGTCTGAATGTCTCTCCAATATGGGGCCATCAAAACCTTCATAATACGTTGGAAGCGCTGAGCTGGGAATGATCTCAGCAAGCATCTGGTCCACTAAGCACTGACTCCCTCACTTTTATCTATAGGGAAACTTCGGGCACCTGGGGGCTCAGCCAGTTAAGCATCTGACCCTTGGCTTCAGCTCAGGTCTTGAACTCAGGGTTATGAGATCAAGCCCCACATTGGGCTCTGTGCTCAGTGCAGTGTCTGCTTACATTTCTTTCTCTCTCTCTCTCTCTCTCTCTCTCTCTCTCTCTCTCTCTCTCTCTCCCCCTCTCTCCCCCTAGCCCTCTGTCTCTCCCCACCTCTAACATAAATAAATATTTGTATATAGGGAAACTAAGGCCCAAAGAATTGAAGTGGTTGTAAAGGATAATAGTTGAGGCAAAACTTGGAACAGAATTCAATGCACCTTGACTCACAATCTAAACCATCTTTCATACCAATCCCAGCTGAGTTCATGAATATAAAACACCTTGTAAATAACATTATAACACCTATGAAGATGTTAGCCACCATTACTTAGATTACTTACATACTCAAAAATTATGTCCTTCGGGCACCTGGGTGGCTCAGTGGGTTAAAGCCTCTGCCTTCAGCTCAGGTCATGATCTCAGGGTCCTGGGATCGAGGCCCACGTTGGGCTCTCTGCTCAGCAGGGAGCCTGCTTCCTCCTCTCTCTCTCTGCCTGCCTCTCTGCCTACTTGTGATCTCTGTCAAATACATAAATAAAATCTTTTCACTTCAAATTCTGCCCTAAGAAATAAGCTCTGAGACCCGAGGAGCCACCAAAGGCCCACATCTGGAGACAGGAGGGAATGAGGAAATGAGATGCTGTGAAACCTAATTTTGCAGGCAGAAATGGACAAGAAATCTTTAGTATAAACCTCTCTAGTTCTGTGTGATTTTGTGTTTTTGTTTTAGTGAAATGACGAGAAACAACTTCTGGATTGCAAGGAATTTTTTTTTTTGCAGAGAATAAAAGGCCATTCGTCGTCTCCCCCCCCCCCCTCCCCAGAGCAGAGGCCAAGGGCAGCTGCCCCACATGTGCCACTTGGGTGTACGGGTTACATTAAATAAGTGACTTAAGGGGCGCCCTGAAAGCAGGAACTAAATCTCCCCTATAAAAATTGTCCTCCCTGTACCAGGAGGTAAAGAGATTTCCTTATCACGAGAGATAAGGAATTTACCGCTGACAGAGGCCATGTAAACAATGCTTATTACTTCTTAACTAATTTATTACTCCAACCCAAATTCGGTTTGGAATTTCTTACTAATTGAAGCTGGCAAAGTTAGGATTTTTTTGCTTTTGTTTTTGTTTTATTTTAATCCTACCAGTTCCTCACAGATTTATGGTCTCTTTGTCTAAAAAATATGAAAAACAGTCTGCCTTGGTCCCATATTTAGCATTCACTTTCACTGTTAGGCCTCCGCAGGCGCTAATAAAACTTTGGTTTATTCGCCTGTTCATTTGTCTTTTGTCAGTTTAATCCCTAAACCAGCGGGAAGGGGGCCAGAGGGAAGCGCAAAATGTCTTCCACCCCAGAAAAGCCAGAAGGTGCCCTGGGTTAAAGGTTGCGCCTTGGGGGGCTCAGACGGTTAAGCGTCCGCCTTCAGCTGAGGTCATGATCTTGGGGTCCCTCAAATGAGTGCCGCATTGGGCTGCCTGCTCCGTGGGCGAATCTGCTTCCCTCTAGCCCCACCCCGCTTATGCTTTCGCTCTCAAATAAATAAATACAATTTTTAAAAAATCAAAATGTTTGAAACAAAGTGACAGTGCACACTGTGCGTGACAGGCCACGGGCGACTGTAACTACGCAAGGACAGAGAAATAGCCGGGTAGAAAGAGCTGCGTGGGTAACGGATGGATGGACGGATGGACGGATGGACGGACGGAAGGACAGACGGAAGGGTGTGGATGGACGGGTGGATGGGTGGGAAGGAGGAAAAGCCGGAAGGACGAGACCAGGTTGAAATGTGTGTTACGGCTGATGTGTGGCTGGCAATTTTCATCTCCCAACTTTTGCTTCTCTGCATTTTAGAAACTCTTGTACTTTCCAGTAAACAGCAGCAACTCGAAATTCCCAGCCCGGCTTGCCGGCAGTTCTGCTTTCCTTCGGGCTCCTTCCCGTCCCTCATCCGCGGCCAGACTTCAAGAAATCCCACCAGATGAAGTCCAGACCACAGCTCGGACAGGACCCTGTACACTTAAACTCTTCACTGATCCTTTCGGCCGCTGGGACCCGCGGAGAGAAAACCATAAGCCACATGCCGGGTCCTGGGCCGTTAGATTCGTCGGGGGCAATCCTGCCCCCAGTTCCAGCATTTGGTTTTCGTTGCATGCGTTCAGTTCCCCTGGTTTTCCGTTTTCGCTCTACCAGCTCAATGTCATTAAATGAGGACCTTCACTCAGCGCCCCCAGGTTAACATCAAGGCCGGGACTCAAGAAACTGAAACCAACCGACAAACCTAATTTGAATCGCAAAGAGGTCTTGGCCCAAATCCAAACCTTATCTCTGCGCCCTCAGAAAATAGCTGTTTTGATATGTTAATCATTTAGCTATTAAGATCTCTCCATTTGGTATAATCTTTTATGGACCGATTGCTCAACAAAATTCTTCTACAGTACTTTCTTAGTATTTTTTAACTCTTAAAGTGCTCTTAAGGCTAAAATACATGATATCTGTCCCAGCAACCAAAGGCATCTGGAAATCATACACTTTGACTCTAAAGAATGTGAAAACAGGAGGATGAAGGTTTTCCTGACATTTGGATCTAGTCCACTTTTAAACCCAGATCAAAGAAAAAGGCTACTTATCCCAAGAAAAATACATGTTATCCTGCATGTTCTGGAAAATTCATTCTAGGGTTTCGGAAACACTTAGGTGGGATGGTAGGAATCTCTAAGAAGCATGAGCTATAATTTTTTTAACTTCTGTAGAATTGGTGACATTTGTGTTTAATTTTGTTTGGTTTCAGAGAGTGAAACAATAGGTATTTTCATTTCTAAACATGTGTTCTGATCTCCACTATGTGTTAGGAAGTTGTTGTGATAGGAGAATCAAAGTTGAAGGAGATCTGGCCCCAGTGTGTGGCACATTATAGGGACACAGTAAGTAATTATTCAATGAATGAATGACAGAATCTGGTCTTATTCACACAGGATTGAAAGTGCTACCCACCCTATTCAGAGTAGGGTTTTAAGATTTATACACCAGATTCCTGGAAGGGTCGCAAGCCACATAATTCCTCGGAGAAGATCATCTAACTATAGTCATTGTTCAACTATAGCATAATGAATGAGTGTCTATGATAAGAGATTTTAATAACAGTCATAATAATATCATTGCGCCTTTATAAAATGCCTACTTCTTGGAAAGTACAGTTCTAGGTTTCCTTTCTGTCTCATGTAATCTTCCCAATCCATATATTTGTTCTTGTTGTTGTTGTTACAGATGAGGAAATTGTAGTGACAAATGGGTTAAGAGACTTCCCAGCACCCAGCGCTCCGGAGTGTTAAGGGCAGGAGTCAAAACTAGGATTTACACTCGCCTCTGTTCTGCCCCCGTTGTGCTACTTCTGGTAACGTCGCTGGGAAACAGGATTTGTAAGGCAGCTGGTCAGCCTTGGTTTATTTTTGGAGTATACGATTTAAATAATAGATCCAACTGACATCATGTTATAAAAGGGCTAACTCTGTCCATCATGTGGAAAGTGGACTAGCATTCTAGGAGCCTGGGGGCTAGGGGAGCAGCATCGTGACTGGCTGGAATGTAGGGGACAGTGGAGAAGAACCTAAAGAGAGAATATGGAGAAAATGGGGCCGATTCAAGCAGTAATCCCATCAGAATTTGGTAAATCCACTGAAAGGAGAAGAGGAAATGTCCAACATTACTTCAAGGTTTTTAGGGCGAATGTCTGGATAATAGTGGCGCCATTTTTTTTTTCCCTTGAGAAGACTGGAAATAGGGTGGGAGGAGGGAGTTTGGGGGTGAGGGGTTCAGGGTGGCAAGGAACCTGGTTTGGAAGGGTTGTCTTTGGGAGCGATTGTGAAGTGAAGACCTGGGATGAACAGAATGCAGTGGGAATACAGAGCTGGGGAATAAGGGCCATATTGCCTACAGAGAGTTCTCTGATCCTAACTAGCCCCTATATCAGGAAGTAGAAGACCATCCTGTCTATTAAATCATAAGATTAAAAAAAAATTGACTTTCAATGACTCTAGGTCAGAAACCAAACTAAATGCTAGAATTCAGTGCCTTTCTACCCACTTCTATTCAGAAACAAGGAGTTGCTTTCCATCAGCCAGGAGTCACACAAAAGCCTTTCCTGGTGGTTTTGTCTGGAATGTTTATGCAATTCCTTCTCTGAAACAGCCACCCTCCCGGATTTGAATGCAATTTCCCTCCAGAGGGAAGGGAGAGTGTTAACACCCCAGGTCGGCCTACAGGCTACTCCCTCTCCCCAGCCCCTTTGCCGCTGCATTGTGGTAGCCTGTAATTTGGACTTAAATTTAAAATTTCAGCGTAGGTTGCAGCTGCAGCCTGGGGCTTTTTGCAAAGCCTGGCACTTGGGCCCTTTTCTCGGGGACATCATCAGCCTTCTAATTACAGAGAGCTTCACTTTTACTTAAGAGGAGTGACAAAAAAGAACAATGGGCACTGGCAACAGCAAAGGAACTAAGCTTTGGTGCAGAGCAGTCAACTGCCAGCCCCAGGTGGGCAGACTGCTGTACCCCACGGGGGGCTCTCTGGAAGGAACAGTTTTCCTTCCTCCAGTTTAAGGCCAAAAAGCCTGGTTTTGACCCTCTGTGTGCACCTTGATGCGTTCTGGTTCCCACTGGAGCAGAAACTTCCCTGAAGTCTTCTGGGGGCTGCTGTTTCTCATTAAGAAGAATTCATCCCTGACGAAGGTGATAGTGTTTCCAGCCAAGCCCGTGCCGATGTCCCTCTGCAGTGAACTTGTGAACCCTTTGACTTCCTGCTCCAAGAAGAAGTCTGTCCTCTGAGATGCTCTGATGTTTACCCTCTTTACCCAGCCTTTCTGTTGATGGTGGAGACTTTCCAGAATTTTCATTTGTTTTGCAACTACCCCACTCTCTCAGCAGTGGAGAACGAGAGAGGAAAAACCCTCTTGTATTTTTACAGTCCATTTAAAGATATAGCAAGCCAGCCATTCACAGCTGAATTTCCACATAACTCCAGGGTTTCGGGAGAATAGATGTCAGTTTGGGGCAAATATTTTTGGCATGCTTCACACTGTGATATAATAGCAAGGCCATTAAAAGGTTAAAATATGTTCATTTGTGTCTGGGGTGGGCATAAGAAATCTTCTGTCCCTGAAAATTCCTTACTGTGTAGCTTGTGATTTGCTGCCTCTCTGTCTACCCCCATTGCATCTCCCTGCAGAAATCTTCTGTGGAATGATGAGTTAATGAGGTCACAAAAAATATAGCTCGATTTATGGCTTTCTCTGAATCGGGAGATGAGGCCTACTCCCAGCAAAGAATAAGTGACTGAAGATAGGGAGCAACAAATTGAGAATAAGTAAGGAATTTTCTATTGACAGACACGAGAATTTATCAATTTGAGGAACAGTTATCCTTTTAATGCTCTATAAATTCCCATCTTGGGGCGCCTGGGTGGCTCAGTCAGCTAAGCATCTGCCTCAGCTCAGGTCATGATCTCGGAGTCCTGGGATGGAGCTCCACATCGGGCTCCCTGCTCAGCTGTTAGTCTGCTTCTTTCTCTCTTTCTTCCACTCCCCTACTTGTGCTCACTCCTGCTATCTGTCTTTCCCTCTGTCGAGTAAATAAATAAAAATTTAAAAAAAATAAATAAATTCCCATCTGGCTTGGGATAGTATGGTCTGTTTTTATTTGTTTGCTGCAAAATAATTTAGATATGTCTAAGTTTTTAATAAGCCTCCAATACTTGGATAAGAATGCAGACTGTGACAAGGTTGAAGATGCTATAAATTGTTCCCAGTGAAGGAAAACAGAGAAGAACAGGTGAACCCTAGTTCAAAGGAAGCAACATATGGGGCTCTTTACAACACACAACATCTAAGAATCCTCTGATGGAAGATGTCTTCTGAGAAAGGCAGATACTTATAAATAAGGTGAAATTGAAATAAAAGTATCACTCTATGGTATACAAGGGTAGAGAAAGAAATGACTGTTTCCACGACTCTGCAGGGGAGTCAGTGGAAGTGTCTGGGCTAAACAGTGGATGATTAGGTTTTGCCAAAAGGGAATTGGGTGAGAGCAAATTCCCTGCAGAGGGGAAAGCACATACCAAGACACAAAACTATGAAGAAGCAGGATGTGTTCAGGGAAAGCCTAGAATTTGAAATGGCTTCAGTACAAGGTACATGAGAAGTTGCCTGTGAAGGGCCATGTTGAATTTTATCCATTGATCAACCATTAATGGTTGGGTGTATTTTTTCCTGTATGGGTCAATCAAGCATATCGGTGTTTCTTTGAGTTTTAATTTCAGTGGAATCGCTGAGAATGAACAGAATAAAAAGTCATGGGGACATATTTAAAAATCAAATGGTATCATAAAACTTATGAGACAAACAAGAGTTCCTTGCCCAGCCCTTCCATATCCTCAGTTTTATCTCCACAAGCAACCATATTCAACTCTTCTGGCTCTTTCTTCTCTTGCGTCCACCTTCCACCAAATGCTTAATCCTTCTCTATCACAGTAGAAGGTCAGAATAATATATTTAAAAATCAGCCTCCCTCATTATATCTGTCCCAGTTCTCCTAATAGTGGTATCACAGTTTGGGTTCAACCTGTAATAGTATCATTAGAATATATCATATATACATTTAAAAGTAAAGTAAACATCCATTTTCCCCCTAAAGTCAATTCTTCTCATATATATGGTAAAATATATGGTAAATATATTTGGTAAAAAATATAATATACCAGATTTATTTATTTCTAGAATCTTTTGTCTTCCTGCTTCAGTCTGTTCTAGTTGCTCTTTAGACTTGGTGTATGACTATCCTCCTAGGATTGTTTCTTCTTTACTCTTCTGTGTTGAATCCCCTGATTCTCTGATCCCATGTGTAGTGGCACTCTTCCCACCAGTGGTGGTATCCATGTCATACGTACCCCCCCCCCCCGAAGCTGAGTGATCTTATGACAGCTTCCAACAACGGAGAGTGGCAGGAGTCATGCCATATGAGTTCTGGGACTAGATCATAAAAAGCCTCTGCCCTTGTTCCCTGGCAACACTCAGAGTCCTGAGCTACCATGTAAGAAGTCCAACCACCCTGAGACCACCGGCAGAAGAACACGTGGGGCAGACGGTCCCACCTGAGCCTGGCCTCAGCCATCTCAGCCTAGGTGATAGATGTGTGAATGACCGGATTGGAGTGGACATAGACCCTCTAGCTTCTACTCTTCCAGCCTCTAGCCACTCAATGCTCAGACACCCAAGTGACTCATCCCAGCTGAGACTTCAGATATCATGGAGGACCAAAACGCCATCCTGGCTGTGTCCTTTACACATTCCTGACCGCATGACAATTTTTAAATTTTATTTTATGCCAAGTGGCATAAAAAAATCCTTGGGTGGTTTATTACACAGCAAAATATAAACAGCATGCCATATCTGTTTTCTTCCTTCCTTCCTCCCTCTCTCCCTCCCTCCCTTCCTTCCTTCATCATGTTTGCTTGCTTGTTTATTCCCTTCTCTTGGTAGAACGTATCCACCAGTGTTTTTCTGAGAAAGCTTATGGAAGGTAAATTTTTGAGTATTTTTCTGTCTGAAAAATGTTATTTTAACTACTCATTTCATTGAGGCTTTGACTGGGTATAGAGTTTCTATTTGACATTTGAAAACATTGCTTCTTTGACTTCCAGCATCCTGTGTCCCTACTAAGAACAAGGTCAGTCCAGTTCTCAGTCCTCTGTATGTTATCTGCCCACATCCACTGCTTCCCACAGGAGTCTTTTATACTTAAAAAAAAAAAAAATTCCCAGTGGTAGGGAATTTCACAATGCCTGGATAGCCCTCCTGTTTCTTATTTACTTTTGCTGTATTTATTTATTTTGCTCTCCATTTTAATCTGGATACCCTTCTGTTTTAGAATATATTCACATGTGATTTTATGATTTTCCTCCTCTGCTTTCCCTGTTCTCTGTTGCTGGAACTTCTATGTATTAGATAGTGGTCCTGCTAGACAGATTTTTCTTGATCTTTCTCTCATATTCTCCATCTGTTAGTGTTTTATTCTCCTTCGGGGCCACTTAGTCATACAGTTTATGGGGTACTAGTAGCGTCAGTGGTTTTCCATGAAACCCCTCGGTAGGACAGTATGGCTGGGAGATGACCATTACCATCTGAACCTTTTATTGCGTTTTACATTGGGCCTATAGGAAATTTTTCCTTTCCTTCTAATATGTCGTCCTAATGTCTCATGTACAGTCTTATTTCATGTTTACTATCTGTTAAGATTCTGAGAAAATTAATTTTAATTTCTTTCAACTTTTTCTTCTTCCTGGTTTATCTTTGTCTCCTACAAGTTCCTTTACTTGTGTGTGCTTTGGTTTCCGTCCTTCATATCATGGGCTTTCCTTGGTTATCTGTTCAGATTTAAAGCTAATGTGTGAAGTATAAAATGAGAAATAAAAATAAAATAAAAATAAAATGAGAAATTTTGTGAGCAGAGATGGGGCTCAATGACGGTTAACTTTTGCTGTGGGCGTGCAGCGATTTTCTGTTGAGTTAGATTTGATGGTGGATCTCTAGGTATTAATATCTATAGATTTAGGATTTAGGATTTATAAATAATTACTTACAGATCTATGAGACATTTGCTTTCTTCTGTTATC